>CATIWF010160608.1:0-44973 GCA_949630135.1 Balakata baccata
TGATAGTAATGCCTTAGGACAATTTCAGAAACTCATCCCTGAAATCAACAATATGACTTGGAGACAGTCCTCACAAGTCTAGAAATTTTTACAAATAATTCATGCACCAGATATAGACATAATTAAACAAATAGCTCAATCTCGCTTCAATGCCTCTTCTGTCTATGATTGGAACATAGATGAAATTACTGAATATGATATTCTTAATTTTTTACGGCAAATGACTATGGCTGCCAATGCTTATAAAACCCAAATAGAAACCGAAGATAAAACCATTGTTGAACTCCTTATAGCGGGGTTCTCTAGCCAGCTTAAAGGATGGTGGGATTATTATCTCACCTCACAACAACAAGAGGATATTATAAATTCCGTTAAAATAGATGAAACAGGAACGTCTATCCTAGATGAACAAGGAAATCCTTAACAGGATGCAGTTGCAACCTTAATTTTGACTATTTTCCTACACTTCATAGGTGATCCCTCATATCTAAAAGATAAAAATGCCGAACTCCTTTCAAACTTTAGATGCAAAAAACTTAGTGATTTTCAATGGTACAAAAATATCTTTCTAACTAGAGTCATGCTCAGAGAAGACTCTAACTAACCTTTCTGGAAAGAAAAATTTCTTACAAGTTTGCCAACCCTTTTAGGCGAAAAAGTTAGAAATAAAATTAGGGAATCTTCAGGGCAATAGATCATACCTTATAATGATTTCACTTATGGTGAATTAATTAGTCTCACCCAATAGGAGGGTCTCAAAATCTGTCAAGACTTAAAACTCCAAAAATACTTAAAATAGGAAATAAAACAAACCAAACCAAACAAGAGTTAGGTTCGTTTTGTTAACAATTTGATATCAATACCAGCAAACCATTCTCTTGCACAAAAAACTGCAAAAATAAATTTCATACTTGTACAAACCCAAAAGGTCCCAAAGCCTACAAAGGAAGAAAATCTTCTAAGTCTCATAATGAGTTTTACAAAAAACCTCATTATAAAATATCCAAACAACAAAATTCCTAAAAACCAAAATCCACTAGTAAATACAAAGATATTACATGTTACAAATGTAGCAAAAAGGGTCATATTTCTAGTCTGCCAAATAAATAGGAAATTGTATGAAATTCAACTAGATGAAGAAACCATGTCTAGAATCTCCAATTTACTTATAGACTCTTCTAATTCCGAATTAGAAAGTTTCTCTTATGATTCCGAAGATAGAAAACTCTTATAGGTTAATGAGTTAGTTACTAGTTTATCCAGTTTTTTAGATAATGAACTAGCAAAACAAATTAATGTCCTTACCAAAGAGCAAGAATTCCTTTTATATGTTGTCAAATACATAGATGATACCCAAATTCAGAAAGAATATTTAGATAAACTCGCAAGCTCCCTTAGTCAAAGTAAGATAGAAAAAACAAAAGAAAAACCTTATATTCTTCAAAATCTAATTTAAAATTCTTTATGCTTGAAATAGTTGATTTTGGGTGCGTTTATGTAGCAATCTTAAATTACAGCTATTTAGTATTGAAAATCAGTTCGCAAAAATCTTCAAATAAAAAATTTCAAATTCGATTTTGGACTGTGCAAAACGGCTCGGAATGAATTATAGTCCATCCAATACAAGATTTGTTACAAAATATAAAATACATATAATTCAATTCAATTTTTTTACAGAATTAAGTGTAACTAACTACGATAAAAGTGAAAAATTTGAAATTTTTTTTGTAATTTAACTATTTTTTTGGTTTTATACTTAAATTTGGACTGTAATAATATTTTTTATTAACTGTTAATGGCCAATCAATTCATACATAAATATACAAAATTTTCTTTTTCTTTTTGTTGTAAATAACCATAAAGATACCGTGTTTATAATTAAAAGTTCATGTTCAAAAATATAATGTTAAATAGTTCAATTAGAATTAGGCTTCTAATTAATGAATTATTAATATTATTCACTAATAAATTAAATTATTAAAAGACAAAATTAATCAAATTAACTAATATAATCATATTGATTTTTAGTAAATTTATATGTCTTCATATTCTCACTTTTATAAATAGTATGATAAGCAATTATAAACTTTAAAATTTTAAATTTAAAAAAATTAATGATGAAAATTATTAATTTTTTCAGTTTCGATCCTCCCTCTCTGTATGTGTGTATATATATATATATATGAGTTAAAGGGATAGAAAGACTTATAATTATAGTAAAACTAATTATTTTAAATTGATTTGAGTCATTTTGAAATAATGATGAATTTATCGATATCAATTCCAATAATCTTGACCCATTACCCTCCAATTCTAATATATAAAGACAGAAGAATGTCAAAATTTTTATTATCTATGCATTGTGTTCAAATTACAGATTTTTGGAATATTGAAAGCTTCCAATCAGATGGGGGATTATGGAGAAGAAAGAAAACACTAGCTTTTATTTGACAATGTACAAAATTTAAGAGTAAAAGGTGGTGGTATCATCAATGGCAATGGAAGGAATCGGTGGCTAAACTCCTGCAAAGTTGACGAAACTAAGGTACTTAATTTCTTGAATTAATCTTCAAATTTTCATCAGTTTTAATAATATCTATTTCTATTAGATAATTAATATAAATACAAAACTAATTGTGGGTATTTCTTCTCTTTAATCTTTTGGCCAGTCTTGTAAACAAGCACCGACAGTAAATTTATAATCCACCTTTTTTTTTTAAAACATGTCGCTAACTGTCAAATTTTTTAGTGCCACCAAGAAAAAGAATCTTAGTGCGGGCTAATAATATAAATTATAATACGAGATTGACAACAGAAACTTATTTGTTGAAGCGTGATTTGAAGTGTTTTCAGTACTCTAGGAAGTCGGATTACTAGAATCGGACTTAAAATTCATGGTATGAACCCCTCTTTATCTTCTCTTGGATGAATTGAGAGAGAAGAAATCTTGCAGAGAGAAGTTTTCTTTCATTTCTTAGTTTTTACGTTCTTTAGAAATTGTGGAGGATTATTTATTTAATTCTTAAATAACTTCTTTATTTATATGTTAATGAAATGGGTTTGGTTTGGGTTGAGTCAAGCTCACATTGGTGGCCCATACCTATAAAATCCAACATCTCCTACTCATCCATAGTGGGCTTGGGTCATTCCAAAACATCATCCCAATAGTTTAAACTCGGATAGATAATCATTCATACAAACGAACGAACCGTGCGACCAGAAGCACACAAATGGTGATAGCTCAAATATAATCCTCACCATAGGCCATATAGGAGACTTCAAATCAATAATATTTTTACTCTTGATAATGTGCTTGTTTACCCCAAATATTTTTCTTAATATACATGATCGAGTATCATTATATCCCTTAAGAATCCATACTCATATCACTCTTGCAATTACTTTGTATTCTAAGTTATTTCAAGCTCCAAAAAGTGAAATAATGCCGATCGATGAATATAAGCAACGAATATATAAGCAAAAATACTCTTTTTATCGTCCTCATACCAATTGGATTTGAATTAACTAGCTTTTCTAGGAGTGTTTCATTAAGTTGAATCATCTCATGACTATGTGATACATCTTAAAATAGCCAACATTAATTCATCACATCATAATATAGTCAAAAGTCACAAAGGGTAATAAGAATTGAAATCCGTATTCAAGATTTCTAGAACTCACATAGCGAAGAAATATAAATTCATTCTTTCGCTTCTTAATAGGTCATCTAGCACATGCAGTATGAAATGTATACTATAGTGGAGTAACTCTTTTCTTATCGAAGATAAATAAGTGTATATCATGTTCTTAATCATAATATAGATAACACCATATGAGTCTTAGTTTTGTCGCTCTTAAAGTGTCAAACCTGATACTTTTGTCTACACATTCAACAATGTCAAACAACAGGTTTCACACTCAGCTTCTTCTTAATAGACACATGGATGATGGAGAAGTCATTCACGTCGATTCTTATATATGAAGAATCTCATCTTGATCCTCACTAAGACTACCTTTTATTCAGTTATATGACCAAAATCACTCCCACTGCATCTTAGTCATCCAAACTTGGTCTCATCTCTACTCGCTTTACATCACTAGAGGTAATTAATCATGTAAGAAAGTCAATCTTAGTTTATCGATATAATTGATCGAATTGTGCTAACTGGCATATAGTACGTGTTTATATAACTAAAACATTCGCGAATAAATGAATTAAATAAATATGCCTTTAATTTCATTACGAATAAAATAAGTGGTGTAACAATGTTCACAAATTGGTTACATCCTCTATAAGCTCAAGGATCTCACTTGTCCATCCTTAGCTATCAGTTTTGTAAATGGATCTTTTACCATTTTACTCATAGGAATGTGTTTCAGGACCACTTTTTTTTGTGTGATCATCTTTCTAATATAGCGATATCCAATATGGATATATTTGGTCTTTTCAACGATATTTAGGATCCTTACAATAGGTTAATGCAATCGTTCTGTCATAATAAATTGTGACAGGTTCAAATGTTGACTTAAACAGTTTTAATATGCTGTAAAGGCTTTCTCAACCAAACTACCTCTTGTATAGCTGAGGAGCATGTTATATATTCAACTTCACTCTTGATAAAGTTATACAAAATTGCTTCTTGCTACTTCATGAAATTATATAATCATTTAATAAGAATGCATATCAAGAAATCGAATTGCATTGATTAAGATTGTTTTCCCAATCAGCATCTATATAACCAACTAAGAGTAAATCCTTCCCTTGATACCACACAACATAATCTGAAGTTTCTTTTAGATATCTCAATATCATCTTAACTGTCATCTAGTGTTTTGAACTTGGATCATATTGAAATATGCTTAATAGCCCAACTGCTTAGCATGTGTCTGAATGCGTGCGCACCATTGCATACATCATATTACCAATAACGCTGCAATACGGTACTTTGGACATTTTTCTTTCATTCAAATGTCTTGGGACACATATCAAGACTAAAGCTCATATTCCTTTCAATTGAAATATTCATTGGCTTGCAATCATACATATGGTAATGCTCCAATATTTCCCAAATGTAAGTCTCTTGAGATAAACCCATAAATCTTTTCGAGCGATCCCTAAGGATCTCAATACTAAGCACATAGCTAGCCTCACTTTCTTTTGTGTGATCATCTTTCTAACATAACGATATCTAATATAGATATATTTGGTCTTTTCAGTGATATTTAGGATTCTTACAATAGGTTAATGCAACCATTCTGTCATAATAAATTGTGACAGGTTCAGATGCTGACTTAAACAGTTTTAATATGCTACAAAAACTTTCTCAACCAAACTGCCTCTTGTATAGCTAAGGAGTATGTCATATATTCAACTTCACTCTAGATAAAACTATAC
Source organism: Balakata baccata (assembly GCA_949630135.1). Lineage (NCBI taxonomy): Eukaryota > Viridiplantae > Streptophyta > Magnoliopsida > Malpighiales > Euphorbiaceae > Balakata > Balakata baccata. Next base: position 5,396 of record CATIWF010160608.1, read on the forward strand.
AAGATTTTTTCTTGATACTTTATGAAATTATATAATCATTTAATAAGAATGCATATCCAAAAATCGATTTGCGCTGATCAAGATTGTTTCCTCAATCAACATCTATATAACAAAGTGCAAATCCTTCCCTTGGTACTACAGAACATAGTCTGAAATTCCTTTTAGGTATCTCAATATCATCTTGACCGCCTTCTAGTGTTTTGAACTTGGATCAGATTGAAATATGCTCAATAGCCCAACGACATATCATGTGTCTGAATGCGTGCACACCATTGCATACATCAAATTACCAATAACACTAAAGTATGGTACTTTGGACCTTCTTCTTTCAATCAAATGTCTTAGGATACATATCAGGACTAAAGCTCATATTCCTTTCAACTGGGATATCCATTGGCTTGCAGTCATGCATATGGTAATGATCCAACATTTTCTAAATATAAGTCTCCTAAGATAAACCCAAAAGTCTTTTTGAGCGATCCCTAAGGATCTCAACACCAAGCACATAGCTAGCCTCACCCATGTGTTTCATTTTGAAGTTCGATGACAACCATTTTTTGGTAACATCAATTAACTTCTTATCATTACTAGCTATCAATAGAATTATGAAACCACTTTTGAACGTTTAATATACATGTAATGGTCTTCTTTTATCATCGTAAAGTCATCATTTAACATGGCTTGATGAAATTTGAGGTTTCATGTTAAGAGTTTGCAAACTTTGCCCTCTTGTCCTTTAAGCTCAAAACCTAAAGGTTGATCTATATAGATCTATTCATCTAGTTCTCCATTGAGAAAAATAGTCTTAACATCCATTTGGTATAATTCTAAGTCCATCTATGCCACAATAGCCAAAATGAGGTAAATTGATACTAACCTGACTACAGATGAGAATGTATCTCCACAGTCAATTCCCTTTTGTTATATGTAATCCTTGGCTACTAATCGAGTTTTATGTCTTTTAATTTTTCCATTTATCTTATGTTTAATTTTTTGAGAACCTTCTGATTCCCAATGGTCTTACGACCCAACGATAGATCAAGAATCTATTTCCTCTTCTATAGCTTTAAGACCAGAAAGAGCTTGTTGTACTGTTTTGGGCTCTTATTCATCTTGAGCAATTATAAAAGTTTCCCTTCAATCTCAAATTGACAGCGGGAAATTCTTTCATGATTACTATATTGAAGTTGAGATTGCTCATGATATTGCTCCATAAGAACACAATCTAGCAACTTATAACTTCTACTAACTTGACGAGGAGCACGATATTGTATATCATCATACTCTATCGGAGCTAAAACAATCATTGTTGCACTTCCAATAAACTCAGGATATTCCATTTCATATAGTCAGAAACTCCCATCTATCTCACCTCTTTCAGAAAAGTCCTTTTCTTTGAAATTAACATCTCATGGGTCAATTTTTATTACTCTTCTGTTTGCTTATTTCTCCAAAAATATTATCCTTTGAAGAATTCTGAGTATCTTATCAAGATACATTTCTTCCTCCTCGGACCAAGTTTTCTATATTCATTAGAATTGTTATGGATATAAGCAATGCAACCCCATGGACATATTTTATGTAAGTCAGGCTTGTCGTCTTTCCATAACTTATATAGGGTGGAAATAGGAGTTTTAGATGGCACACAGTTAAGAATATAGGCCGAAATCAATAGTTCATCTCCCAAAAAGAAACAGGCAAATTAGTTTACGCCATTATTGATCTAACTATGTCTATAAGGTTCTATTCTTTCTTTCTACTACGTCATTTTGTTGAGAAGTGAAATGAATAGTTAGCTACCTAGCTATGCCTTCATCATCACAATAACTTTTAAATAAATCAAATAGATATTCATGTCTTTGATCGATCCTTAATATATATATATATATATATATATATTTGCATTTGATTGATTCTCAACCAATCTACTATTACATATGAAGCAATCCAATGCTTCAGATTTATGGGAGATCAAATAATCATGACCGTATCTGGTGAAATCATCTATTAATGTGATGAAATAGTGAATGTTGTCTTACTCTCACATTCATTACACCATAAATGTTAGAATGAATAAGTTATAAAGGAAATGTGGCTCTTATTGACTTTGCTAAATGGTAATCTTGTTGTTTTTCTGGCTTGGTGATGCTCACAAACATACAAATTCATATTCCCAACAGAACCTGAAAGATTAGTTTTTGCTAATCTTTCTAATTGATCTTGCTCAGTGTGTCCTAATCTAGCATGTCATTTATCATTATTATTTAATAAAATATAACTGGAATTGACAACAACAAATACATATTTATATACATCCATAAAATAGTGTTGAACAATATAAAAACCAATTAACAAATATCCAAAGTTGTAATAAACATCATCCAAAAGTAACAAACACAACCATTGTCAAATACAATTTGAAAATGAAACAAATTCTAGCAAAAACAATAATAGGCACTAATCATTGTGGAACTTCAAAGACATATCGATCCCTCGCTCTGTGGTTGGTTGTTGCTGAATCTATAGTCCAATAAAGAACAGTTTCAACTAGCATTAAACAAATGCTAATATATAAGTCAAACGGATAAATATGGTCATACAATACTTTTAGCTCAATGCAATTATGAGCAAAGTGATTAGGCGTCCCACAATTGAAGCAATTCATATTTCTGCCTTTCTTGTTACTGCAGCTACTGCACTTGTGTTTGTTTTTGCTAAAATTGGCTTTATTGCCTCCCTTACCTTTCTTTTGACTAGAGTGTGAAACACTTTTGGACTCAATCATATAAGCGTCCCTAACAGGCTTATCGGGGATAAGGTGATCATCCTTTAGCTCAACATGTCGAGTAACATCTTCAAATATTTTATATTGTCATTATAGGTAAGGTTGACACACAAGTGTTCCCAAGCTTTAGGAAGAAAGCATATAATAACCTGGACCTATTGTTCATCAGTCAACTTATAGCCAACAGCCTTCAATTCACTTATCATATTGGACATGACAGTTAGGTATTCCCTCATTATATGATTATAATTTTTCTTATAGGTATCGAATTTCAGAGTCAACTGACCACCGAATTAGAACTTAATAGCATCCCAAACTGCTAGGTTGAATGATGCTTTTCAAAGCGTAGCAACAAGTCATTTCTCATTCTGTTCAACATCAGTATGCGAGTAATTCTATCCTTGCACTCATAGGCTTGATATATTTCCATATCTCGCCTATGTTGAGCAGTGCTTCCTTGCTCAGGCTTAGTCATCGATTGTGTGATAGTTTTCAACATTTCTTGCTATTTCAGGAGATTCTTGCGATGTTAAATATCATAATTATTATCATTTAACTTATCTCCTTGATTCAAGTCAGCAACTAAGCTTTTTCATAACAATCATATCAATTATTTAGAACAATGATCACAAACAGATTTAACACAATTCTTACTACAAAAATTATCTCATGTCTTAAATTAAATAATAATAACACAAGCAGCGCGAACAAAAGTTCTATAATACAGTCCAATCAATTTTCACTAACATAGTCAAGTTATCATCATTTAATTTAAATATGCACCAATTATTATATTAGGTGAGACTTATTAATCTACCAACTTAATATTCCCATGAAAAAAATTTGTGCATTTTTCATATAATAAAACAATAAAGAGCATGCATTATATTCAATAAATCAAACCAACATGTTTACTATTTCATTAAAGCATCTAATTAAATTGAAACATACACATCATATATTAGAAGCAAAACACATTGCTACCACTAATCATGTCGCAACATATTTATATATCATTTCATGCAAATGTTTACATTTACTACACTTTTTAATCCAAAACTAATTCCAAAAGTGCTCTAAAAATTCTGGAAAATTAAAAAATTAAAATTTTAAGCATGTTAAAAAAAATTGTATCGAAAAAGGAGTCCACACTTGCCCACAAGCGCCTGCACGCGCCAAGAGGCGACTCATGCGCCACCATTTTCTAACACGCACTCTCAAGCATCGGTTGACTGCACGTCAGCTATCATCCAACCAGGTACCACCACATCATTGACACAAGTCTGCCACGTGTGCACGACTCACATGAATCTTAGTCAACTCACCGCCGCATGTCTATAACTGATAGAGCTATGTCATTGTACCTCGCCATGTAAACTGCTTCCAAGCTATCCTCTATGTCGTTGCCAGCTCAGTAGGAGCTACCATATCACACCAATAGCTGGATGACACATGGACAGGAAGTTCCCATGTGCTAAAATTGTCGTTTCACTCGTCGTGCCGGCGCGTGTTCGGTTCTCGTTTCAGATCCCTTTTTGTAATTTTCACATGTTTTTAGGCGTTTATATTGTTTTTTACCATAAAATATTCAGTTTAACATCATTTCGACATCGTTTGGACAATAAACACAATCATCCAAGAGTGGTAATTACATAGAAAATCAATTCTAAAAAAATAAGAACCTTAATTCGATCTGAAACTTCAAAAATTCATAACAATTCAACCACTCATCCTAAAATTATGCAAAAATACTCATTGGAAAGCTTGTGATAAGAGCTTTCCAACCATACTAGTTATTTACCATGAAACAAAGAAAAAGTTCCTCAGAAAAAAGAAGAAATTTCAGATTTTAGGAAAATTTCATGTAAAAATCACAAAAAATCATCTCAAATAGAAATTGAAGCACAAAATCACTTGATCATGCTCTGATACCAATGTAATGTGAGATTGGCAACGGAAACTTGTTGAAGTATAATTCAGAGTATTTTCAATACTTTGGAAAGTCGGATTACTATAATCAAACTTGAAATCTACGGTACGAACGCTTCTTTAACTCTTCCGGATGAATTGAGAGACAAAAAATCTTGCAAAAAGAAGTTTTCTTTCAATTCATAGTTTTATTTAGAAGTTATGGAGGAGCAGTTATTAATTATTAAATAACTTCTCTATTTATATGTTAATGAATATGAGTTTGAATTGGGTCAAATCCATATGTACGGCCTATACTCATAAAATCCAACATAAATGATACTAAAATTTATCATTTTGTTGCATATTGGTATCAAAAGTTTGGTTGTAATGTGACATTTGAAGTAAGTTTCTAATGAGAAAAAAATAACATGGTAGCAAGAATATATAGTTGGTAATATGCCACATCATCTTCTTCTTACTGGAAACTAATTTCAGATATCATATTGTAATATTTTCAAAATTTTTAATACCAATATACAATAATTAACGGGTTTGGTATCAATTTATATCAAAGCGACAAGTTTTGGTACTTATTAACCCATCTTAGTTCTTCAATCTCTTGCTATTAGGTTTAATTCATAAGATTAATGTTGGTTTTTGCAGACTGTGACTTTCTATGAATGCAAGAATTTAATAGTATCTAATATGTGGTTGCAAAACGCTCAACAAATGCATCTCAACATTCAAAAATGTTTGAATGTGATAGTTGTGAGGCTCACTGTGACTGCTCCGGGGAATAGCCCTAAAACCGATGGAATTCATGTCACTGCCACCCAAAACATTCGCATTAGAAATTGTCATAAGAATAGGTAAGATTTATTTGATTAATTAATATCATAATTCAATATTTTCTTTTACAGTCCTAATTGAATCCTTGATAATACTTGAAGTTGAAAGTAATAAAGGGTTTGAACAGATCCGATTACTAGACAAGTACTATTAATCGAAAGTTTTTTTTTTGGTAACATTGTACTCATATTTATATGTTTTGTTGAAGGTGACAATTGTATATCTGTAGTAAGCGGTTCAAAAAATGTTGAAGCTACAAACATAACATGTGGACCAGGCCATGAAATAAGGTATATTTCTATAAACTCAGTCAAGCATATATTCTCATTAATCAATGTAAATTAAACAATTAAATATATATTTCTGTATAATTGAATTAGTCTGCAGATAACATAGATTATCTAAAAAAAATTCTTTTTTTTTTTTTAATTCAACTCATACATTGCTACCCAACTTTCTACCTAATTCCCAATTTCAACTATACTTTTTCTAGACCCAACTTGGTCTTATTTGCATTATTAGGAGCTTAGGAGCTGATAATGCAGAAGCTCAAGTCTCAAATGTGTTCGTTAATAGAACAACACTTACCGGATGCACTAGCGGTATCAGAGTTGACCTGGCAGGTCTCACCCTATATTCATTATTCTTTTAAACAATTATTAAGTATATTTAATTAGTTTTTTATCAACAAATATAAATTATTATTTTTTAATATGTAAAGAGAAATATTAAGAAAAATATATAGTTGAAATTATATACTAACTAAATTCTTTTTATTATAAATGAGAAAAAAAAGAAACTTTTTCTTTTCTGTTTTTTTAGAGGCTTAATTTCATCAATAGTTACTTAATTTTAGTATTATTACAGTAAATTCACGTAACTTTTTTTTTTGTTTCATAAAAGTTATTTAACTATAGTTTAATTTAAGTAAAGTCACTTCCGGTGATTTTTCAGCAGTCAATAATTGGAAAAGTCGTATTAGCATTTAAGTTGACACATGAAACATGTCACGTTATTATACAAGTCAAATAGAACATCATGTATACCTATAATTCAACATCCACATCAACCCCATAAATTAAAAATGATACTAATTAGGATGCAAGAGCTTTATTTGACTTGTACAGTAACATGACGTGTCTCATATGCCAACTGAAATGCTAGCACGATATTTCCGGTTGTTAACTGCTGAAAAATTGTTAAAAATGACTTTACTGAAATTAAACTATAGTTAAGTGATTTTTATGAGACAAAAATAATGTGACTTTACTACAATAATACTAAAATTAAGCGATCATAAATCAAATTAACCATTTTTTAGGAGTGTTAGATAGAAAATCTCATATCGAGAGCTTCTAAAGGATAGAAAACTATCTAGTAATGGTGCAATTAACTTTATATTGGCTTAATCAAGCCCAACATATAAGTCGATCCAATTCTAAGAAGAATTATTTACGGATTTAAGGTTTCATTATTTTCAGGGAGGCTCTGGATATGAGAAAAACATAATATTTCAAAATATTGCAATGAAAAAATGTGAGCAATCCTATAATTATCGATCAAAACTATTGCGTTCAGGAAGATCTGTGTCTAGAACAGGTAATTAATTATTTAATATCTATTTTCTAATCCCATTTTTTCTCCTTTTACGTTTGTTTTTTTGGGTCAAATTATGAAAGAAAAAAGAAATAAAAATTTGTGAATGGAATTAATGTGCAGAAATCAGCTGTGCAATTAAGCAATGCGATATACAGAGGAATAACAGGAACAAGTGCTTCAAAAGTGACCATGAAATTTGATTGCAGTAAAACATTTCCTTGTCATGGAATCAGTCTGCCAGATATCATTTTACGAAGTCAAGAAGATGAAATTGTGGCTAAAGCTTCTTGTGTCGATGTTAAAATGGCAAACAGAGGCAATGTTTCTCCTCTGTTGTTGAGAAAAAGAAAATGGAAAATTTAAGCATTTTTAGCTCTATTTTACTCATATATTTTTTTTATTGATTTATGCCTTGTTTAGAAGAGACGGAGAATAAAATTTCATTGTAAATAGCAAATCAGAAATAAAGAATGTTTCAGTTCAAATCTAAAAATTCTGTTTAACTTGTTATTCTCAAATTAAATGAATTAATTATGAATGAGTTATACAAAGAAATTAGTGTTCTTTTTCATTATAGTTTATGAAGTTTCTTATCCTAACTGATTTGAGTAGTCATAATCTCTAATTACTAGTCATAATTATTTCTCACCAGATGCAATTCTATCAACTGGATTCAGTAATAGATCTGGGGTTTTTTTTTTTTTTTGATATTCTAGTTCAATTCAGTTACTGATCAAACTGAAGCAACCTGTACGTGTGTGTTATTTGTCCTATTAATCACAGTCGCTTAATGAATGGCTAACTCACAACTTAATATAAATGTGAACAGAGAACAAAAGTAATCGAGGAGCATTTGCTAAAGGGTCCAAAAGTTCAATGGTTCGCTACAATAACACAACAATTAGAACTCATTTGATATTGCGATTAGTTAAAGAAGTTTTTTATTTTAACATTTTTTTAATTTTGAACTGCTTTTAGATAAAATAGATATTTTTTACATAAACAAATTTAAAAAAAAACTGCTTATAAAAAATTAAAAAAAAAATTAATCAAATTGGAAAAATTCCAAATATACTTTTAAGATAATCAACAACAATCTCAACGAGTTTGACTGTTTAACTAACGGCACAAGACATGTCCAGCTACCTATAATTGTTCTTTTTTGTCAGTTTTATATTCAAGTTGTCCCTTGTATTTTGTTTCCAATTCATTTTGCCTCTTTAAAATTCAAATTTCGTCATAATTTAGCCCTTGATCAGCGCAATATGTTTTTTCGACATATTATATCATCATATGATAGCTAAATGTATTATGTTTTTTAATTTTTAAAAGGCAAAGTGGGAAAAAAAAAATATAAATGGCAACTTAGACTAAAAACCGATTGAGAGCAAAATGGCAAAAAAGGACAATTATAAAGGGCCGAGTATGTCTTATGCCTTAACTAATCTACGGTTTTGTTCCATGATAACCACCTAATGTAATACAAGTATGAATAACATAACATTTTAGCAACTCAATTGTATGAAAAGTGTCAGAAGCATTTGCGATGCATAACAGATGGTCCAGCTTCATCATAATCTCCTTTGGTGACATGCTGATTTTGAGGAAACACAACTTTAGCAAGAATAGCACCTCCCACCCATGCTGAATACTGAGTCAATTCAGCTGGCATATATTCTGGGGGCTGAAGTTGATAAGAGAGAGAGAAGATGAAGTCAAAGTTGACTACTCAAAACACTATTGGAAGGGGGAGGGGGGAGGAGCAATCAAGTACATGGTGTCCACAATTTCCGGGAGGGAAAAGAGCAGTTGTTTATTAATTTTATTAGGTTTCCCATTATTGAATAAGCTCATTGCAAAATCTATACAAAAGTGACATGCTTTGTTGGTAACCTATCAAGGAAAATATTCATAGAATTATAGATTGAACTAACCATAATATCAGTGTGAGTGATGATCTATGATAAATTAACCCAACCACAAATAAAAATAAAAAAGAATTATAATATTCTTTTCAGCATATATTATTTATTCAATTTTCAAAAAACAATTCACTATGAACCACCTCCAAAATTTTTTTGTCATAGGAACTGGAAAGAAAAATAAAATGCCAAGCTGCTGATACACCACATCAAATATAACTCTCCCCACAATAATTGATTGCTTATGTACAACCAGCTAGGACAAACATTTATTATACAAATTTCACCCGTGCCAAAGCCACCATCAATCAACATCATCAAAATTAAGGACATGAGAATACATGATGTACAAACATCGAAAACTAAAAGCAGATTACCTTTACAAGAGATGGACGAATAGCTGATGAGCACAGGCCAGCCTCCTTCTGAAACCTATCCTCGAAACCTGCAGCATGCAGCAATTTAACAATCTATATCAGTTACGCCAAAACAAACACATTAACCCTGCTCAGGTATGAAATTTAATAAAAAGTGAAATAAATCCATCATTAGCAAACTACACTGGTGGAGAGGGTTCTTTTTTTCTGGCTAATTTTATGTTTTTAAACTATGTTTTTGTCCAATAGCCAAAATGCACTTCTCACCTCAATGATATATGTGAATATAAATTTCTTCTTGCAACTTTTACAACAGCAAAATTCAACTGAATCTCATTCAGCCAATTCTCTTGTTTGGATAGCTGATAATTATTAGAAATCAAAATATTTACCATGTTAAATCACAAGTCATTTTAAATCATGTATTTTGCAAGAATTCAACTTTTTCAATCCAGAATAAAATATTCACAATCACTTCCTTCTATTTTTCTTAAAGCATAAAATGATGAATAAATAGTACAACAAATAATAAAACATTTTTCACTTGTTACAATGATGAGTAAACTATTACAACTCTCCCCACCACAAACTGAATATATATAAATATATTACACACACACACACTAACCAGGCATAGAAGTTATGCCGCCACAAAGAACAGTATTTTCCAGCAACTGCCGGTGGTTCTCAGAAGAAACTGAAGAAATGCTACAAACAAGCTGCTCAACTATTCCATGTACATCTAAACCCAATATAGATGGTTGGAATAAAGCCTCACCAACAGTATATCTTTCTCTTCCAACTTTTATCACCTGATACCACATGTCAAGTTATTTGAGAACCGTAGCAAATGAGAGAAAAGCACAAAAACTCTAAACTTTGATTCTAACTTTTAATCATCCAAATAACAACCTTAGGAATTAGGACCAAGCTAGGAAAATTTTAAACCAATACTGAATATAATAGAATAGCATTCCTAAGTTACAGTAAACCTAAACGTTCTATAATTGAATGTACAAGAAAAATAACACTAAAGGTTGGAATGTTCTAACCCAAAATTACATTAAAATAATTCCTAAATCTAGTTTTCCTTGACAGCATCACCTATCCTTCACTTAAGAGAGAATTATGAATATTACTAGGATCAATTTGAACATCCAAACTAGCTCATAAAATTACTGAAAGTTTTTTAATTGATGCTTAGGGCATAAATGTAGGCATTATTTAGGTACCAGACATAAAACTCTCCCTTTACCACAAGCATTTACATATGTAAGGTAATTAAAGTAGTGATTTATTGCATATGTTCAAATCATCAATGCAGCAAACAAAAACAAATTGAATATCTTACACACTGAATCTAACACAAAAAACATGTATGTGGCTGGATTGGATCAGGTCAGACATTTAGATCAGAAAACCCATGAGCCAAGGTCTGATCCCAAATTCTACCTTGAACCAGACACAGTCAGGATTCAACTGATTCTAGTTGACTATGCATCAACTAATGAGCCAGAGAAAAAAACAACTTAGTCTTTAGGTACAAGTATAAAATCATAAAGGAAAAGGCAGAAATAGAAGCCTGAACACACACTATACATATAAAACAATAGAATTGGATCCTTCCAAGTGATAGCTTAATTATTCATATGAAGTTAGCACATAACATGCTTAATTATTTATATGAAGTTAGCACTTAACATAAAGACAACTTTACCACATAAAAATAATTTGCTCATGCTTTTTACTTCTAATCTGTTTGCATAATGTTACCCCAGTTGAACCTTTGGTGCTTTGCACTCTTCAATTTAAAGTTCGATAGCTGGATCAATTTGTAGAAAGCACAAAGTCACAAACCTGTCCATCAGGAAGGGTATGCTCTTCTGTCTCACTTGACAGTTGTGTCTTCTCATAAGCAACCTCGTCTTCAGCACAACATGAGTATTTTTCTTTAATCATCTCAGCATTAGAGACATTGAGATTTACTGAAGGATTAGATTTACCCAGCTCTTGGGCTAGTAACTTAGTCAAATCAGTACCACCAATTTCATATCGTCTTGAGGCAATTTGCTGAACAGCACCTTCAATTACTGGTGCAATATCTGTCAAAAAAAAGTAAAAAAATTTACTCTCAGTAGTGTCCAGTAACTTCATTAACTCAAGCTGCCACCTGACAGTTGGACACGGTAGGTTGCAGATCTTCCAAGCGGAGTACATATACAACTATTTTGAAGGCACTACAAAGATGGGGGGAAAAAAGAAAGAAACTATGCACCTTCTTCAGAAGGAAAATAACATCCAGGTTATTCATAGAAATCAAAAAGAGTACTATACATTAGACATCCAAATTTTGATTTCATAAACATCTAAAAAAGATCTCTTCAAAATGAGAGATTGTTTGCAATGAGCACCTAAATATGTTTGAAACATAAAAGAAAGGCCAAATAAGTTTTTATATATTCTCAAGAACATATTATCAAATTTTATGCAATTGCACGGTAAGGAGTACTCAAGAAAAGACAAGAATGTTAAAGCATGTGCTCAAATTACCTAACAGACCCAATGTAGTTAAAAGCGACAAGCACACTCCAAGCAATATACTTTTGCATTGCCAAAAGCACAATGCACAAAAGAAGTGTTTGCTTCATTGAAATAAAGCTTAATTTATCTAAAACAATTAAACAAGATAATACGCCCAAAAAAAACTAGAAATCCTTAGCAACAAAAAATAAAATTAGAAAAAAAAAAAACTAGAAACATTGTGAAACATCACTTCACATGTCAAAGAAAGACTGACTTCAAAGTTTAATATATAAAATTACTTGCACAAATGACTTAATTCTAAAAATAATAAGTAAATAGCTAAGAACTAAAATTCATTATTAGACTCCTCGCTTAAATCCTCAACACTTTTGTTACCAAATTAACCTATCTTTGTGACTGTCTTGTACAGAAATTCTGTAACAGAACGTATTCAGTGTTGAAGAAATCATGAAAAGCTGCCATGTTTTAAAAAAATAGAAAATAGAGATATACAGACTAACCCACTTTGACTAAAAAACTAATTAAGAAATTTTATAAAGAACTAAAAAAAAAAAAAAAGACAGCGGACAACAGACCCCAAGTTCTATGGATATGAAGAGTCCCATAACCAAAAGAATTTATTCTTACTATAAATACTGAGTAACAAATTTTAAAAACACGTGCAAAAAAAGCGAGCGCTTTTCACTGCGCAAAGTACATAGTTGTTAAAGACGCGCCCGAGACGAAAGGCTCACCAGGCGCCAGCCTTAACGCCTTGAAAACCCAAAGGCGCGCGCCTTGGTAACATTAATTAAATATTCATATTTTTTTGTTGTTTTTAGTGTAGGAAAATTTAAATAATTGATTATAAATTGAAAAAAACTCTTAGTAGGTCTTACCATATATAATTATTTCCAAAACAAACAATAAAAAAGAAAAAAAAAAAGGTTAGGGCAAAGAAAACATATGTTCCAGCCTCCACAAAAACGATTTGAACAGCACAATTTAAAGATAAGACTAATTGTGTTTTGTTATGATAATTTATAATTGATAAGTGTTAGAACTTGTTAAATACAATAGTAGTAAATTTAGGATTCTTGTGCTTTTAGTAAGCCTAGAAGCCATGTGTTTAGGATATCAAACCTTAATTAATTTTTTTTCTTTATGTATGTGTTTCTATTTTGTTGTTATGATTTATGTGTTTTGAGTTTTAATATTTATAATATTATATCACCTTGTTAGTAGTCTAATAATAAAATTTATAATTTTTTTCAATTATTTTTTATTTTTGCGTTTCATGTCACTCAGCGCTTAGGCTCTAGGACCCCTTAGCACCTTAGTGTGCCTTGCACCTTTAATAACTATAGCAAAGTGTTAGTTTAAGCACAAAAAGTGTGCACTTCATTAAAAGAGTATGCTTTCAACTATCAAAAAGTGGACCTATATTGTACTTCGCTTTAGCGCTTTTGACTACACTGAACAGCCTATGCATCAGGGTTAAGACTTCCATTATATACAAGGCAGCTTGCATCTGTGCCACTCCAAATGCTTGTTAATCTTACGCCATTGTATAAGTTTATATATAATCCAAATTTTAGCAATCCACCCACTGGATTTTATACTTCAGCCATGGACATCATGCACATGATAGCAACCTAGGAGCAAACAGAAGTTCCATATTTCCATCCAAATCTTTTAACCAAAACTGGAAAATGAATAATCTACATTAACACAAAACTAAATCTAAGCAGAAGCAGAAGTTGGACCACAAATGGTTGCAGAAAAACATAAACTTGTCAGTCTTACATATACTTTAATATTGCCTGACCACAATATCTTACATACACATCTGAAATTAACTTAATAAAGATATTTAGAATAATAAGTGGCAACATAGGTATTGTAGGCACCATCAGGCATCATCTACATTTGAGTCTTAAATCTATATCAGACAACAACGTAAAAACTCATTTTCAGAATTAATTTGAGCAGGAAAATAGAAACAGAAAATTAGTCATAACTTACTACACAGCAAAAATAGCCTTTCTGAAATCCTTCAGACTATGTCATGATTATCATCATCAAATGATCGTTCAGATACTTCTGTTCTTAGTAAGTTAGGATTGCTAATCTAATAATGTTATTTTTTTGTTAATGCAGAGGTAACTGTTATCACAAGGTTTAGACATGCAGAGATAGAAGGTTAGCCTTTAGCTTAAAAAGATAGGTTTACATACCTATCTTCCCATGACCAATATCAACTGTGCATCCAGATATGCGTCCAACTGCATAAAGGGACAGAACAGCTTGCTCGGATGCATAAAACCCCGAGACATTAAATGTTTCAAACATCAACTGCACCAATTGTTCCTTGACAGACTGTAAAATTACAAGCTTCAATTATGTAAGAATTAGAAAAATTATGGTGTCACTCCTAGTGTATACGATCATTTTCCTGCAGAAATGGAATGAAGAATTTGTGGTGCCAACTATAAATAATCTCAGTACTTCCACAGAAATACACAAAAATATATGCAGAAGCAGGAATAGAAAACCAAAAAAATAAAAAGAAAAACAAACAAGGCATAAATATCACACTGCTTAATGCATGTAATAAGAGCAAAAATGGCACACAAGTTCTCATTAGTACACCAATCTGGCAGGAGTAATGCATTCCCTTCACTGAATTAAAGCTAGCCAAAATTGAAAATAGAATGGAGTGAGAGGGAAATATCCACCATCACTTAGCCTTGCAGAGCCGCCTAAAATAGTTGAAAAGAAGATAGGAACTCTAAATCCAATGCAAATTCAAATTACTCCTACATACAGTGTGCAGTTGAAAGCTAGCACAACTGCAGTATAAAAAAAGTATAGATTCTGCTCCCTCAAATACAGACTACAACATCAATTTCAAACAAAATTTTAGAAAATAATGATAATTAGTTGAGTTGCATTTTATAAGATCTGCAAAACTGCAGGCAGAGTAGGCTAACCTTAGGGGTACAAAGCGGATCAGTGAACAAGATTTGTCCTTCATTACCCTCTTCCCACTCTAGGCCAGTGTAAAGAACATAGTGCAGCAAGTCTTCTATAGCATCCCAATCTCTTATAAAACCCCGAACAACTGGATCAACACTGACATCCTCAAACAATGGACTATCAGCTGATGAACCATCTTCAAGCATGCATTTCATTTGGGTAGGGATTATCTGCTCTCTCACCCAAAAAAAGTTAAATTTGTCTTAACCTCAAGGTCAGAACTATAATAAATAGTTAAAGATGAAAACTCATGATGAGAAGCAATAATCAGAATGCCATATCCATGTATATTCTAAAATAAAAGCAATGTTAAATATAATTAGAAGTTCCCTGTAACTGGGTGTAAATACTAAATTTTCATTAGTTACCTCAGCGAATCAAACATAGATGAACCAACACCAGCCAGTCGACCGAGTATAAATATTAATTTTATTTGGTGAGCGGAATTTTGCTCTGCTCCCCTCTTCTTTTCTCTTTTTTTTTTTCTTTTTATATTGCAACAATATCCTTTCCCTTAAATTCCTAGAACCCAAAAGCAGAAATCGTGATCCAAGCATCTTATTTCCCCAAAGCAAAAACAACAATTTAGAATGAAAGAGGTACACTTAAATAATAATAATAATAATAATTTCACCTGAAATTCCCTGTCCTATTATCACCGACAGCCAGCATTTATGAGGAGAGGACAGAGTATAACACAAGCTAGTTTTACGCCCAAAAAAAAACACGCACACAGAGACACAACACAAGGAAAAAAAAAAGAGGAACAATGGCTGCAATTATCTCGCAAACTAAGCATATAAAGTTTGAACTACTTACGATTGGTGGTGCCTGATCTGGAATTGCCGTGCCGGCTTTTAGGAGCTTGGATCCAACGTCTATCACGGCGGCCTCCATTAATGGTGCTTAACTTCAAAAACCCAAAAACCCTAGGTGCGTGCAAAATGTGGGTATCAATATGTACCCAGCAAAACGCCGGACTTGAATTTTGGAGTTTAAGAGAAATTTGTCCTCAAGCTCTAAAGCAAGAAGAAGTGCAGACTAATGCCTAGTAAAAATCCTCCTACTCAAAACGTTTACACACATTTCTCTAAAGTCTCTCTCTGTCTCAGCTTAATTTATAGTAGCTGCTGAGCGGGTACCCGGATTTCAAACTCGTCTAAAGTCGTTTTTCTGCTGCATCGACTGCACTTCACGATTTTTGTTTTATATATATATATATATTTCATTTTGATAAAGTGCATTTTGCCATTTTCGCTTTTTCAATTGGCTAAATTAAAAAAAAAAATACTTTATTTTAAAATTTTGAGTTTAAAAGTTTTGCATCAGTTAGAGTGTAACTCATTATATGCATACGTGACAATGACATAGAAAAATATTAAAAAGTATAAAATAATTATATAAAAAATATAGTAAAATTGATGTAAAAAAAATTATCATATGGACATATAAACAAAAATAATATCATTTTGCACATCAAATTATTCATCTACCTGAACTAAAACAATATCGTCTGACTAAGAGAAAGACAAACAATGTTATAACGGAATTTATTTTAAGAAAGTGACGATTTTAACAAGGAGATTTATGAATTTATTTCAACAAGTATGGTTTTCAAAAAAGTACCGTTTTGAATTTTATATCCATATGACATTTTTTTCCACATAAGTTCTATTATATTTTCCGCATCATGGTTTTATATTTTTAATATTTTTTTCATATCATCATCATGTAAATTCGGAATGAAGTATAGTTTACCCAAAACAAATTTATTACAAAACCTAAAGTATATATAATTAAATTTAAATTTTTAAAGAATTGATAATAATTGTGATAGCGTAATGTTTACGATTTTTTTTTTGTTTGTAATTTAGCCTTTTTAATTTGATCACTTAAACTTTACTCTCAAATTTTTATTGGGAAAATTACCACCTTCTGTAATTTAACATAATACACTAGTATCCATTTGAGATTTGAACAATATAGTAATTTAACATAATATACTAATATCTCCTGATATTTGAAAAAGAATATAATACACTAGTAAAGGAGAATATTCTCTTTTACTCAAATATTAGTCTAGTAAATCAAACTTGTAGTATATGTCAAAACTTTAAAGGGTAAATAATATAATTTTCAAACTTCAAAAATATTAGTATATTATGTCGAATTACAGAGAAAAAATAATATATTTTTTAAAGTTCAAGAGAACACTAGTATATTATATTAAATTATATAGGCAAATAATAATTTTTCTTTTATATTTTCATTTACATCTAATTCTTGTAATAAACATTATTTTAAATTTGTTAAAAAAGTAACATAATTTATATGAAAATAAAAGTGAACAATATCGAATAGGAGTGACAATAGGACAAATAGGTTGATTTTACCATCCGGCCTGCGGTTATTCGGTTTATTCGGCTTCACGGTGAGCCTTCCATCAGTTCGGCTTTATATGCTCACCCCTTCCAATTGCGTCCAAAACTCATAAATGAACAACATAAATCCTAGGCTTTGAATATAAGCACGGAAAATTAAAAGTTAATTCAACAAAATTAATCAGTTGAACTGAATTTTGTTGGCAAAAGAAATGTCCAGCACATAATTTGTAATTTTTGTCATTTTGCTCATGCAATAGATTTTTTATCCAAATAATCCCTTATATTTTCGTTTTTATTTTATTTTGTTCCTTTAAAATTCAATTTCATCGTAATATATCTCTTAATTAGTACATATATTTTACTTTTCTGATATGTTGTAATGTGTCATGTTTTTAAATTTTTTAACGACCAAATAGAAGAAAAATAAAATATAAAAAGTAATTTGAATAAAAAATCGATCAAAAGAGCAAAATAGCAAAAACAAACAATATGTCTTGTGCCAATTCTGTTACAACATTCGTCCTGATGGGACTAAAATGTCATCGAACAAAAGGCAATAACAAAAGGAAATTTAACAAATAAATGCATTTGGCAATAACAGATTATGTACAACACAGTATCAACATAACAACAGCTTCTAATATTTCATATGAAATAACGTATCTCATTTTCTGCATTCAGAGGCAAAGCTGTTGGATTGTAATAGTCTGCATACGTATGAATGTTGCCATCAGTTACAGAACCCATTGCACCACAATCATCCATTGGAATTAAATTGAATTCATCTCCAGATAGAGAATTATCCTTGCTGCTTTCCTTCCCCGAATTATCTTCAACCTTCAAATCCGGTATACCAGCCAAAAGAGCCTCAAGGGGAGACTTGGCATCCAAGTTTTTCTCAGAAGTGAACTTCACTTCCAGGATTGGAATTTCAAAATCCACCTTGGACGCAGCATGTGAAAACTCAACAACACTCTGCAGACTGTCAAGGTCAGGTCGTTCTTTTGCAATCTCTGTATGAGACACAGATTCACTGAAAACAGCACAATCCTTAGAAGCATCAGAGTCATCATCAATCTGATTAACAGAAAACTGATCCAGAAATTCAATTTTCTCTGGTTTTGGTGTTTCTCCTGTTCCATTGTCGACTTCTCCATTTTCTATATCATCCGTCATCTGACCAGAACTTTTTATTGCCGTATAGTTCATAGCAGGTATTATGACATTAACAAGACCACCCTGGGCATCACCACCTTCATCAGCTTCACTGTTCTGCAATTGTTCATTAACTCCTTCGCCCATTTTAGCACAGTTGTTAGACGACCTCGTCTCAATCTCATCACTGTCTAAGGATGAAAAGTTGGATAAAGATGAAAATGTACTCCTTAGGCGTTCTGTCCCTTCCAGTTCAGAGCAGCAAGTGGGAGTTTTCGGTGAAGCTGTTTTCTCACTGTTATTTCCTTCCTCGTTTGGAAACTCAGGAGCTTTAACTTCAAGAGCTTTAGAATATTTTGGGGACTGGACAGAAGTTGAAGACAAGAATCCTGCAAGAGCAGATGCTAAAGCATCATCAATTGACATAGCATTCTTTGGTTGCTCCTTAGGAGATTCCTTCACACATTCCACTGCATCACATTCTTCATCATCACCATTTGAAAACTCTAGAGCAGTGACAACAAGACTTGGATGTGACTTTGTAGTATTCATCAATACAGGGGTGACATCGGAGGGAATAGCTGCCATAGCTGGAATAGAATCCTTCTTATTAGCTTCACAAGCTGCATAACCAAGATCCACACAACCACTATTATACAAAGAATTGGTCTCTGATTCACTGCATGAAAATTCCGGAGCACAAATTCTTGTGCAAGAAAGCAATCCAGAATTCTGGGTTTTCTTTGTCAGCACTTCAAGATGCTGCTCTACTTTTTCCAGCCTTTCATCAATGCTTCTTATGGGCTTCAGCATGCGATCCTCAAACCTCAAAAAAAGATCTTCTATTCTGCTAACTCGAGAAACAAGCTGATTCAGAACCCCTTCAATATGATTGTGCGGCATATCATGCTTGGTCTTTGTATCTGAAACTTGTGGCGGAATGCCCAGCTCGATAGGTTTGGCATTAGTTGTAACAGGTTCTTGTGACTGCATTCTCTCATAATAAGCTGAACTAGATTTCTCTCTCTGCAAAATTTTGTTCCCAGCATCAGTTAGATCAGTTGGTTTCACATCGACAATCTCTGACTTCTGTCTATTCATTTTATTGGTATCATATTTATCCTGTGCTCGGCTGACACTCTTTGTTTTAGATAACTCCAAAAGGGTAGGCATGAGCATGGCCATAAGTGAACTTCCAGCAGAGCTTTCAGTTGGACCCACTTTATTATCCATATCCACTGCATCAACAGGATCAGCAAATACATAGACTTCATCAATACAAACACAACCTTTATTCTGAAGTGAAAGCAGCCTCAGCGTAATGGACATGCAAGGACTTGCATCAGTAATCTCTGCTGTAGCCTCAAATAAATCCTGAAAGTTTCACTCAATTTAGCAATATATTATGATAAAAAATTCAATTGTGCTTCAGCATTCTAATGCTTTAATCTGACTTCAATCTCCCGTTCCCACTTTTTTTTCCTCTTTTAAAGTGCCTATTTTCCCTGAAATACAGATTACCTGCTGGGTGAATTTTACCAACGGTACCCCAGTTATGTAAATTGTAACAATATAGTTTTTCAAAAATTATTTTAGTTATAAAATAAAAGTTGAGGTAATTTTATGTTACAAATAATCTTTAAGATACTGAATTGTTACAATTTACATAGTTGAGGAACCGTAGTGAAATTCACCCATTACTTGCTTTAGCATATTCTAACTCTTTGTTCTGACATTCTTTAACCAACACCACCACATTACTTCAAGGTAAAAAAAGAAAGGTCTACTTTCCATTAAAATCCAAAATCACTTCAACTTGAGGATGATTCCAGAAATAGAAAACACATTGCTTTAACTAAAAACCAACATTATTGATATAAGCTCACCAAATTTCCATAATCATCTGTAATGGATGAATGCTGTCAAATTAAAAATTCCATGTTATTCTTTCATTTAAAATCTGTTCATTCATATCTGATGTTGTTGAATTACTATTGCACAGTTTAGGAGCCACCAAGACCACAATGCTTCTCTTTTCAACAACTTTAAGATGAAATGCTGTGCCCTCCCTTTAGAGCTTCTCCCTTTTCGACAAATGCATAACAAAAGGTGCAAAATATTCTTCTTTTTCTCTCTTCTCTTCAGGTATATAATTTCTCTTCGTCACTTTCTATAATTTTGTCTCTCTTTTTGTCTTTTTGCTTATATCTCCATAAACTCTAAATATACAATTGCAATTTTATCATTTGACTTTTTTTTTTCCCTCTTTTTGTTCATATCCATAAACCCTAAACAGATACTTGCAATTTTATAATTTTACTTCAATTTTTGTCTTTTTGTTCATAACTCCATAAACCCAAATAACGACTTACAATTTTATATCTTGTTGTCTTTTTGTTCATGTCTACATAAACCCCAAATAGAAACTTGCAATTTTGAACTTTAGCTTAGGCAACTAATTTGCAGTTGTTGTCTCATTGACATTGACATAAACTAATTAATTACTTTATGTAAATTAATTTTAAGATTTAGATAAATTGTTGTAGTTTGATAATTTGTTTTAGAAAGAGTAGAGCAACTAATTTAATTTATTGTAGTGTGATGGTACTATACAAATTGTGTATATATGACCAATTCTAGATAATTTTATATTGTTTTGATGTGAGTAAACTTTTATTTGACTATGGCAAATTTTGACCCTATGGAACAAAAATCCTGGCTATATCCCTAAGCCAATACAGTTATTACAGCCTCTCCAGTTATTCTAATATATATAAGATAGCTATGACCACTATGTTTTGGCCACCACATCCTGATAAAATATTAAGGGGATTCTACATGTTAAATGGGTAGGGGTGACCAACTTGCGAACATTTAAGGAAGAACTCAACCCAAATAATGCTAGTAAGGAAAAAAACACTCATATTTCATAAATAAGCCATAAAGAAAAGGCAATATAGTAATATTATCATTGACGACACTCTAAAAGCACAAATTCATTACCTGTGCTTGCAAGATTCTACCTTGACTTGTATTAGAATTTGATGACAAAGAACTGTTTCCATTGGCAACTAGAGAGGTATCTAGAATTTTCACTTCAACCCAGTCATCTTCGTTGCTGGACAGGCCACTACCATTTCTAATTCTTTCTTCAATTAGTTCTTTGGTAGAGCCTTTCTGGTGTACTAAAACAGCTTCTTCACTATCAGTAGCATTCAGCACTTCATCATCTCTAGTAGCAATGCCACAGCGAACAGTACATAGATACTCACTGCTACTCCCCAATTCCAAGGCATAATATATTTCATAAATTCGAGCAGTGCTTCGAATGTATACCTGTTTAACCTCATGCTTTTGTGCAAAAGTAACTGAAATTGCAAGAAAATCTAGGTCATTCACAGCAAAGTGCTTATAGTGGAGCAAGACTTTTACCCCTTCAGCTTCAGCTTAAATAAACAAAAGAATGTACATAGCAACAGTTTCTTATAAGAGAAAGCAAACTTGCAATCAGTAGACAATCCTCCATACTTATGTATTCTTCCACGTCATTTACTAATCTCGTGAAAGAACAAGATTTTTTTTTTTTAACTGTTTCAGATCAACTACATTAGTAAAAAAGTTGCAAATCACTGCTACTCCATAATAGTGAAATCATGATATTTAGCAGATTAACACCAAATATCACATTTATTATCATTCAAACTATCAATAAATAAGAGCATTTTTTTATGCAGTAGCAAAAGTTAAAATAGGATTTAAGTTTTTCTGCTCCTCAAATCCTTTATTTAGGATTTCTGCTTAGTAAACAATAATTTCCATTTTTCATTTTTTGTTTACAATTCCTATATAGTAAAGTATTTTAGGAATAGGATTCAATTTAGAATTAGAATTTGTTCTAATTAGTATAAATAGGAAAACAGATTTGTAATTTCTCAGTATTTTAATTCTGAGGTTCTCTTTAAAACAAATTATTTTCTATAGTTCCAACCACAATCAGCCATAACTGTGGAGATCAAATTGCCTAAACTCCCAAAATCATAGCCCTATAGTCCACCAAAAATACGAACATAGTTTTACATAGCATTCAACAAATAACGCAAGTTCCATTAAGTCATTTAGTCATTACCAGAAAAGGGGGAAAAAATCCAAAGTCTCAAACAATTTTCGATTCATATAACCCTCGTCCAAAGTTGAAACACCGTGTATGTTTTTCACTCAATTGAGTAGAATTACTGAACTACAGAAAGTCAAACATCAAAGTATCCCTAAATTAAACAGTAAACAAAAAGAATTCGGAAACAAAAACCAAAAATTCGCTTCCAATTCACTTATTGATAAACAAAATATTAAAAGAAAATCTGCAGAAAACAATGAATTAAGAAAAAAATATAAACCGAAATGTTGAGAACTTACTAGTGATCTCGCAGGGAGTCCAATTAGGTGAAGAAGAATATAGAATGAGAGGGGATTTGGAGTTCGAATCCACGGTCGACGACTGATCATGATTATCATTTTCGTCATCGTTGATCACAGAAAGAGAGGACTCAAAGGTGACGGAGTTTTTGAGAGAGCCACCGGCGACAATCCAGTTCGTCGCCGAGCTCCATGAAGTATCGTCGGTATGAGATGGCTCCATGTTTAATTTCGTTATTTTATTTTATTTTTCTCTTGAAAGGGTTTTAATTTTGTGAATTTGTTTGCGTGGCTTTGCAGTCGATACTCGAGGGAGTATTTTAAAGGTTAAATTACAAAGAAAAAAATAATGAACTTTGAACTTTATTCTATGATAAATTTTTAAAAAATTATAGTTTAATTATATATATTTTAAATTTTATAATAATTTTTTTTACTGTATTATAGAAAAATATATAATAATTATATTATATATTTATGTGATAATTTTTTTCCACATATGGTTTACTGTACTTTCTATGTTATTATTTTATATTTTTAATATTTTTTTATGTTATCGTCATATAATCTCGGAATGCAGTACATTCTATATAAGATAAAATTTATTATAAAATATAAAATATATATAATAAATTCAAATTTTTAAGGAATTGGATAAAGTGCAAAGCTTAAATTTTTTTTTAATTTAATCTATTTTAAATGGATTGTTTTGTTGGAAAGAAAAATAAGAGGCATCACAAAAGGTAAGCTTCAAATATGCCTATTCTTACTAATTTTTTTTTAAAAATTACTATTTATCTTGATATTTAATAAAAATTTAAAAATTATATGATTTGTCTTTTCTATTTTATTTTCGTTAAATTATATAATTTTTTTATTAAATTTTAAGGTATTTACTATTAGTAAAAAAAATTATTCTCTTTTGCACACAAAAAAAGTATTAGTATAATAATATGATAAATTAAACTTACAAAAAGATATTAATACAATAAATCAAACTTTAGTGATATAAAGTAATTTTTTCTTTATCATTTTACTGTAATATAACGTTTTTTATAACGGAAAATCTAATTAAAGAATGTATTAGTAGAATATGATAAAAAAAATGGAAAAAATTGTATAATTTTTGAACCTAGTTGCATTAAAAATTTCAAAAAATAAATAGTAACTTTTTTTTCATTTAATTTTACTTTAAATTTTACAAAGGAATTTGGTAAATAGTTATTCAATTAAAGGGTTAATAACATAAATGAAACCGAATTTTAATTATATGTAACAAATTAGTACTGAATCTTTTAATAATTGTAAATAGATACTAATTATTTTCAAAAAGTTGTAATTCAAAACCTAAGTTCAATTTTTAGTACCAATAGGATAATATGACAACTAAAAAAGGCATGTGGCAAATTTTATATTTGTCACGTCATTTTATTGGTGTCGAAAATTAAATTTAGATTCTAATTTGCAATATTTTTATAAAAAAAATAATACGGATTTATAACAATTAAAATATTTAGTATCAATTTGCAATACAACCATAAAATTTGGTGCCATTTATTTTATTAACCCCTAATTATACTCCTAAACTTAAATAGATGTCTTTTAAGGTATTGCATAATAATTAAAGAATGTGTTTAAAACATAGATAAAATCATAAAATATTATACTACCTTTAGATTTATCCAGCAATTATTACTATTATTGTATATTTTCAAAGAAAAAGTATTTTTATCAATTATAAAATAAAAGTAGAATAATTAAAAAATAATTATTATTTATTAGTAATTGTAAAATATCAACTGCAATACTCACAAATAAAGTCTAGTTGTATTATATGAATAAATGACATATATGCTAAAAAAAATATGAATTTTGTATGAATAGTTAATGTTGTTAAACGTGCTTAATTATTAAGTACTGGGATATTATAAAATATGAAGCACGAAATGACATGACCGAATGTTAGAAAGATTAATTATAGTATTTGAATATATATATAATTGGTTATGAACAAGAAAATAACAAATATGTTAAAGGGGGTACAATGCATATGTAAAGCTTAAGTTGTGAGCTTAGCTGTGATCCATTTTTGGAATGATTTGAGTTGTGATAACTTATTTATATTTATGTCTAATGACCATGAATGATTTCTACATATGCTTACGAAGTATTTAGAAGTGGAATTTCGACAAAATTCGATAATAGGAATAAGTTATGTCATTTCACTACCAGTTTCACCACCATGTTTAAAACTGTCATGACTATGAAAAGATCTTGTTCATGGCCATGAAAGATTTATTCATGGCTGTGAAAGGATTTGTTCATGACCATGAAAGATTTATTCATAGTCGTGAAGGTTGTATTTTTAGCCTATTTTTGGGTAAAATAGTTCACGGCTAGATCTAAAATTGTCATGGCCGTAAAGGATCTGTATAAATAAGTTTTTCATGCATTTTAACTCATTTTAACCGAAATTTCAAAGTCTCAAAACTCTAAATACACCCCTAAATCTCTGAAATCCATCTTCCACATGATCTTTGGTGAGTTTTAAATCCCCAAAACACAAGATTTACCACTTAAGAGCAAGAGTTAAGTATGAATTTGAGAGATTTACTAAGAAAAAAGATGAAGTTGGAGAAAAAAAGTGTGGAACTTGAGAGAACTAGCCCTAGACTGAGTATTCCTATTCCTGACACTTATATCTATTATCATTATGAGGTATAAGAGGGGAACATGATTGCTAGCCCTGGACTATGTTCTCCTATTTATGGCATTCATATCTATTATTATACTCGGTCTTTTGACTTAAGGAGCTCAAACGAGCACACAGAAAGTGGATAAGTTGTCTAGCTCTAGATTGGGTGCGCCTACTTCACATCCCGTATCCACCCAGTCCGGGAATGAGACTTGAGTTATTGATACTATGAGAACTTGAGCCATTTGTCAAAGTTGCTATTGGAAAAAGAAAATGAAAAAGACAGATAAAATTGAGAAACAAGAAAAATGAATAACAAGAAAAGATTATAAAAGTAATAATATTAATATTTATTTAATATTAATACTATATTTAATTAATAATATGTTTAATTAATGTAATAATATTAATATAATAATTAAATTAATTTTTAATTAATATTCAAATTAATTTATATTAAATTGAATTTAAGAATTTGAATGAAAATTAATATAAATCATGATAATTTTTTTATAAATTTATTCTGTCTTTTGGGATTCAGGACAACATATTTCTTACTTCATCTATTGTAATTAGTACAGTTATATAAAAAAAGAGAATATAGCAGAATAGGTTATGAATAAAATAAAATAAAAAATTTCAATTAAAAAAACTTAAAAGTAAAAAAAAAAAAGCTTTATATGAATATCACTATTGATGCTTTTTTCACAATAAATGTTGAGCCATTGAAAATTCGGAGTAAACCAATATTAATTAATTTATTTACTAATATATTATCCGTCTTAAATTAATATTTAATCAATTTATCTTAAACAAATTTATTGGGTTGAGTTGGTATTAATATGAATATGGACATGTGAGCTTAGACGACACTTAAATTTCATTAAATTGGTTTTGGAAATTTTTTTTGTCTTCAGATTTCTAATATTTATTAATTAACCTATTAAAATTTTGTCATTTTCAATCTAATATATAAAATAATTTTTTTTTCTCAATTCTAACACCGAATTAACTAATTTTCACTGATTACATATTTATTAATTTTTTCTATTAAATATTATATTTATTATCTAATTTAATTTTTAGTTTAGATTTCATTTATTGTTCATTAAAAGATAATAAAATATGTCTCACAAAAATATTCGACTTAACGCAAGAGTAACGTACTAGTTTTAGAATAAAAACAAAAACTTAATTTAATCCACATAGGTAGTATTGACTAAGCCCTTGGAAAATAGTCAAGTTAAATTGCTAATATACCTTTGATGCTCACCTCCTTAACTAAAATCGGCTAAGTTAGCTTAAGGCAAGCAATGTACCTGAAAATTAAAGTTGATATGAAAATTGATGTTCCAAAGGCCACTGATACAACCCATTTTACAAGTTATATAAGATATCTCACCTTTTGAGCAAGTGAGGCTCCTGTGACACCTTTCGAGCAGGTGCAGCTCCAAGAGAAAGAGAGTTGAGAGACAGACAGCTATATTTTTATTATGCTCTTAGCAAAATTCTTTACAAGCCTATATATAGACGAGAGTTTGCTAAATTAGGAAGTAATGGATAAATATAAGAAATAATAGATAAATTACAATTCTTGCACCGCACTTAACTAATTAGCTAATAACAAAGTCCTTAAACTTCGCAGGAATCCTCCGTTCCCGGCCGTCTGGGTCTTGCAACCTCTTGCCTTAACGCAGGTGACAACTTCTCATGATCCACCTCTTCTGGAATAGCATCAGATTTCATGATCGTATCCCCTTCAAAAGCCACCTTGTCCTCAAGGTGAAAATTTGGAAACTCTTTGACGAAGTCAGTTAGAGATTCCCGAGTTGCATTGTTAGGAGAAATCCCTTGCCATTGGATAAGAACTTGTTTCAGTTTACCATTTTTTAATATGTTGCGAGAAGCACAAACTGCTACAGGAACAGCTAAAGGATGGTTATCAACAGCATCAAGTGGTAATGGGGAGAATGCATCTAGTACGACTCCATGAAAAGGCTTAAGCACCGAAATATGAAACTCGGGATGGATTGAGGATCCCATAGGCAATTTTAATTTATAAGCAACAGGCCCCACTTTCTACGGGATAGTAAGTGGCCCGTAATACCTTTTAGAGAGTTTATGAGAGGATCGGTGAGCCAAATAGAAGGATATTTCTTAAATTGTGGTGATTAGAAAAAATATTTACAAATTTATGATGGTTTTTGAAGTATTTCCAAATTTATGTTAGTTTTTGAATTTTTAAAAAGAAATAAGGAGACGTGCGCCAGTTGAACTGGCGAACATATTGTATATGTGCCAGTTGGACTGGCGCATGCTAGCCACGTGGCAAGCATGCCTGCGTGAGCCACTCCAACTGGCACACGCTAGCCATGGGGC
Source organism: Balakata baccata (assembly GCA_949630135.1). NCBI lineage: Eukaryota > Viridiplantae > Streptophyta > Magnoliopsida > Malpighiales > Euphorbiaceae > Balakata > Balakata baccata. The sequence continues at coordinate 33,427 of CATIWF010160608.1, forward strand.
AGCACTGCCTGCGTGCACTAGTTCAATTCATGATGCTTAGATTCAAAATAAAGTCTTGTTTTTTCAATTTCAGTTTTACCATTTTTCTCCGGCTTCTTTATTTTGCTTTGCTCCGATTAAATTGTGCTCTTTTAATTTTTTTTTTCTTTCCCGAAGGCACAAGCTCTCTTTTATCCATAAGCTCTCTTTCTCTGGTAAGCTTTGTAATTTTTTTTATATCAATGAAGAATTTGGATCAATGTTTGTTTTTCGTACTCAATTTTTTCTTGATTTCAGTTTTTTTAATCTCACTGAAACATAGGTTTTATTATTTCAAACTTATTATTTATTTTTAAAATGAGGTAGTATTGGTGAAAATATTAAAACAAGTGAAAATATTAAAAAATAATAATGTAAAATAATATGTAATTAATTTTATAGAACTTAAAAATATTAGGAAATTTTTAAATGGAAAATAATCCGTCCTATATTTTAGTTAAGCTATGTTTATTATTGTTTGTTCTAATGATACTTTTGATTTCTGTCTTTTGCATGCATGTACTAGTAAAAAATTTGGTGCTTCCGATTGGTGCTGCCGATTTCAATATTGTGGAAAAGAGATTTTATATATCGCTAAACTTTGGTAATATACAAATAAATTTATGTAAATTATATTTTTAGAAAAAATAAATTTTTTAAAAAAAGATGTAGATTAAATTTTATGTAGATAAATTTCGAAAAAAAATTATACATAATATTTTAAGTAATTTATGTGTATAAGTAATGTTGTAAAATTATGAATAGAAGTGATTTAGTATTAGTAGAAAAATTTTGATTAGGTAGATAAACTTATTTAGTGAAAATATTATAAAAAATGAGAATAATAATATCTATGTAATAATAATGATGATGATATTTATAATAAATATTTATTATATATTATAAAAAATAATTATTATTCTTATGTCATATTAATATTTATAGTTTTTTTTCGTAATTGTTGGAGAATTGTTTGAGATATAAAAGAATTTTCGCAGAAAGGTTAGTAATATTAATCGGATATTTTAAATTGACATGATTTCATTATTTTTTATTATTTAATAACTTTATAAAGTAATATATTGCTGTGATGATTAAATATTTAATTTGTTGTAATATATTTTAGTTATTTTTTTTAGTTTGAATAAAATAAATTTAATAATAATCACATGTCATGTACAAATAGTTGTAGTAATTATTAATTTATATGTATAAATAATGTTGTAAAATTATGAATAGAAGTGACGTAATATTACTAGATAATGTTGTAAAATTTTTTATTAATAGTAGTAAAAATATAAATTTTTGAAAAATTTAATAATAATAATAATAATAATAATAATAATTGTGTAATGAATATTCATTAAATATCTTAAGTAGTACAACAATAAGAAAAATTTTAATAGTGTAATGAATATTCATTAATAATAAAAATTTTAATTTCATAGTTCATATGTAATGAACAACAATAAGTATATTACTGGATAAGGCAAGGAAGTAACCACTAATGCACATTATACAATTAATTGATTTATTTAATATTGTAGCCCCAAAAATTCTAATTTCAGAAAATTTACATATTTGCATTACAAGTTATCAAGAAAAATTATTTCTAGTTAATTAATTGAAATTGATAGGCTAAATATTAAGCATAACAAAGAATAAAAAAAAAAAAAAAGAAACAGTTATGGTAGTGAAGAGAAAAAAAAAAAAGAAAGGAAGGATGTGTAGCCACAAAACAACAATCTAGTAATACAACAAATGTAGAAAATATCATATAACTATTACTTCTTATAACAGAAAAAATTAATTTGAAATATCAAAATAAATCATAAAAATAAGATATTTACAAGAAAAGGATAAAAATCAGATATTATATCATAATTATATATGTCACATATAGTAATAAGTATGTCACGTATGCAATTGATATTATTATTATTATTATTATTATTATTATTATTATTATTCATTTGGAATATATATTGAAATTAACTATTTGAACAATGAAAAAATAATGTAATGTCTTTAATACCGTTTATGACCATTTATTGGGGTGACGATATAATTCAAACTTAAGTTGGCGCTACTTTTGTGAATGAATATGCAAAAATTATTTCTCTAGATGAACAATTATGCATGAAAGTTTTGTTATATAAGATCAAAACAACTTTTGAAATTGATAGTAACGCAATTATCAACAAGATTTTGTATAGAGTTTCTATGTGTAACCAAGATGGAAATATATTTTTTTTCACTTATATAAATATGGGGTGAAAATGAAGTTGCATTGACACATCAAATTGTTAGCTCATTTCACGGTTTGCAATTTATTGAATTTTTTGTTGATTACTCATGTGATAAGTCCATTGAACAATATAATGTTGGAGGATGTGAATCATCAAATCCAACATTTTTTGAGATGGGTAAGTCAAGTCAACAAGAAGATGATATGGATATGGATATGGATGACTCTGAGAATTATGATGATGTATAGGAGGACGATGATATCGATGACAATGAAAATGAGGAGGACAACACTAATATTGATGAAGATGATAAAGAAAACTATTATGAAAGATGAAAATAACGAGGAAAATGAATATGATCAATTATTAAAAGTTGACATAGATCTGAATATATAGCTGATGGAAATCATTGGATATGCTTGAATTGTCACAACATTGAAGAGATGGAAATGAATAAAAATGTACCAGAAGAAGGCATAATTTGGGATTCATCAAAAGGGTTTTGCATAAGAATATCTTTTGATTCAAGGGATGATGTTAAAGTAGCGGCCAAAGTGTACTCAATGAGGTAAAACAGCAATTTAAAAGTTTTAAAACAAGACCAAATACAATCACCATTGTTTGCAACATTGGCGAAAGCTGTAATTGGAAATTGCGTACTACGCTTAAGAAAAAAACTAGTTTTTGGGAGATAACTCGATATAATGGTCCACACACTTGTAATGCTTTTAGAAAATCACAGGACCATAAGAATTTTGACTTAAGTTGTTATCCACATATGTTAAGAGCATGTTATAGGAGCAACTTGATATCATGTTGAAGGCACTCCTTAGGGATATGATAGATAAATTTAATATAACTCCCTCATACAAAAAAGTTTGGTATGCAAAACAGAGATCTATTGGACAATTGTTTGGAGATTGAGATGATTCCTATTTGCACCTATGTAACTTTCTTCATAATGCATGCATTAGAAGTAGATGTTCTTTTTGGAATATAGAAGGTGAGGTATACATGGTCAGTAGTCATCTTGTTGAAGGCATTTGTATATTTAAACGAATGTTTTGGGCATACAAGTCATGCATTGAAGGTTTCAAACTTTGCAAACCAGTTTTGTATGTTGATGGAACATTTATATATGGAAAGTATAAAGGTGTTCTCCTGATAGCTCAAGCTGTAGATGCTAATAACAAAATATTACTGATTGCATTTGTTCTTGTCGAAAAGGAAAACAAAGAGAACTGGGAATATTTCATGAATCTATTACGCTACATTATTTTTTATGGTCATAATGATGTGTGCATTATTTTGATCGTCACATAGGAATCAGGCATACAATGAATCAAGATTTATGGCATCAAAATCCTCACAGATATTGTATTTGCTATACTGCCAGCAACTATAATACTAAATTCAAAAATCAGATTATGAAAAAATTAGTAGAGAAAGCTGATATGTATATAATGTATAAATGATTTTTATCATTAATAACGAATATTGTGATATCTGAATATCTTGAAGACTAAAAAAATTAATTTGTCATTTATAGGCAACTTGCACCAAAAGCGAAAACTTAAGAAGTTGATGAAAAAAATTGAAGTGAGGAACTTTGATTCATTTGCTTAGTTGGAAAAAATCTCTCAATGCAAATGGGCATTAGCATATGATGCTAGATATCGCCATTGTGTGACGATTACAAATTATTCCGAGTCTACTAATGCAATGTTGAAAAAAATTAGGTTTATACTTGTCACCACAATAATGCATATGTTGTTTGATAAGTTTGTTGACTTGTTCGATGAACATTATGTTAGATATTCATAAGCACGTGCTGGTAATTATCAATTCACTCCTGAATATATAGAGATATTGCAGCATCGAGTGCAAAAATGTCATGGTCATCAAGTCATATTATATGACGTTATGTTGTTTTGATCACAAACACACAATTTTCTTTGTCATATAATATCGGATGGATTACAGTTCTTATATTTTGCCATTTCATGTAATGTCTGAGACAATGTATGTATGGTCAACTCCTTTTGAACCCCTCAGTCACAAAGATTTCTGGGCATCATCAGATGAACTGCTTATTGTTCCAAATCCTGGATGGAAGTGTAAAAAGGGAAGACCAAAAACATCTCGGAGAAAAAATAAGATGGATTGAAAAACATAGGAGGATTAACATGTGTCCTTTTATAGTAAATGTGGTCAGATGAGTCATAATACAGGGACGTGTCCGAGAAATTAAATTTAAAATGTATTTTTACTATGTACTTGTAACCTAAAAATTTTATAATTCATTTTGAATGTAATTATATTAGTCATTAATTATTACTTCATTAAATGTATAATTACATTATTAAATAAATAATTGCTTCAAAAATTTTATCATTATTAATATATGGTTTGTTTATCTTATATTATTCAGCCCTACGCAGGTATGATATCTCACCCACAAGATTATATGCATCCCGGACCATACGATGGTTCGTTATTATATTTATAACCTCAATACAGATCTCAAACAATTTGGAATAATGAGGTAACAAAAATAGCAATCATTTCATTCAAACGTCATTTATGGCATTGTAAAGTGTATAATGACACATATCATATACATAATTTTTTCCGATAGAAAATGAAGTGTTTTACTGTAGACGTAGTATTAGAACTACATATATAATAGGTAATGATGCTCAGCTAGATGACCAAATGAAACAGTTGCTGAGACATATTAGATTTTATGGATTAGTACATATACCTTTTTTTCAACTTGATTGGCATTTAATTACTGCACTAATTGAGAGATTGAGATCAGAGATACGTACATTTCATATGCCTGAAGGAGAATAGACAATTACACTTCAGGAAATAGCTATTCTGATTGGTCTACCTATTGATAGTCTTCCAGTTATTAGACAGACTAGTGGTGATTGGCTATCTCTTTGTGAGTGTTTACTAGGAATTAGACCTCCATCAGATGAAATTAGAAGTTCTCAAATAAAATTAGGATGGCTGGAAAATCAATTTGCAGTACTACCTCTTGGAGCTGATATGAACACTATTATATCTCATATTCGTGCACATATTATGTGTATCATTCGTAGATCCTTATTATGTGGTAAAGGCACTAGACGAGTGTCTTTGATATATCCTCTATTTTTAGAGGATTTTGCAGCCATTAACTAGTATATTTGGGGAGCTGCCACATTAACCTTCTTATATCGAGAATTGTACATGACATGCAAATTTCCTCCTGTGTCCCAAATTGCAAGTGTGTTATTTATTTTATAGCTTTGGGAGTGAGAGAGATTTCTATTTTTGGCTCCAACAATGAGAGTTAATAAAATATCAGAAGATGCACTATTAGGTCGAATGTATATGACTTTTTAATTATTAATACTATTCAGTGTATTATTAAAATTATTAATTAAAAATTACAACTAAAAATTATTTACTTCGTTATATACATAAATAATTATAGATGGATTGGTCAGCGGATAGTATACGACACATCTTCACACGAGTTGACCCAGATCCAATACATGCTTTATATATGTCGCTCCAACGAGGTATGTTATATTGCCCCTAAATAAATTTTTAATTTTTTTATAACAATTGATAGTGTTTAACATATTATGTTTCACTGAATAGATTATATGAGAGCCATATACTACAGATATTATTCAATCTTTACTCATCGATTGCTTTAGAGGTCGCGGCATATGGAGGACAATGGTACCTTTAATATGCATGCATATAATAGAGTGGCACTAGCCTGATCGAGTTTTCAGACAATTTGGCCTACAACAGCCAATCCATCGCCCGCCACAACAAATTGAACATCTTCACTCAATAGTTCTACAGAGCAACACTAGTATAAATTGGGTTGAAGAACATTCGATATGGATTCAGTTATAGACTAATAGAGCTCAACATGTGGTTATAGATTTACCATCAGATGGTCTACTCCATTACCATTCACAATACATGGAATGATATTAACAAGTTACAAGGAGATGGATTTCTCATTAGCATACTGATGTTGGTGCATCGGTATGAATATATATTCTTATTTTTCCACAAATTATAATTGTTTTTTATAAATGCATCTCAATCACATTATATGACATAAGTCTGATTAACTTTTATATTGACTATAGGCTGATATAGTTGATCACCTTTCATTACCAAATTCTAGATATCTCACACAACAGATCGTCACCAGTTCATTAGCAGCATTATGTGAAGACAGATATAGGGTTACAATGTCACCTCCTCAACCTGCTCCTGCCCTAATTTTGAAAGAAGTGCAGTGTGCATGTGCTTTGTCCGAGCAACCATCACGTCATCGTCGATAACAGCATAGGATGTACCTGTCCCTCCATCTATATCATGTCAACATGTACCTCAACCTGTTTATTTTCATCAGTTCTAGCAATATCCATCTTCCTCTATAGACCTTGGGCTATCCACATCTGGTGAACTATATATTCGTTCTGGACACATGTTCTCAACACTAGGCTTCTAATCTTCTAGCTCATTTACACCATATATTGCCTCTACACACAATCCATGGATGCATCAATCAAAATATTCTGAATTCATGTATACTCGGATGCCTTAAATACCAGTAGATTTTATAGGTTCGTCCACCTTTCGACCTATACATACATGCTTTGTTCCTACACAAACACATTACTTTTCAGGGGGTACTGCTACTAATAAATTTGAAAACGATGACGACGATGACGATGACAACGACAATGATGGTGGTGGTGGTGATCAGACATGGGACTTTAGCTTGATAGATATGGTGCTCGAAGAATCGATGCTAGATGACAAAGATAACTTCGATCACAAATTTGAAGAAATTGGCGTTGTGGAATTTGAATGAATTTTTATATTTGTACATTATTATTTTTTTCTTTTACAATTTGTTTGTACATTTTTTATCACTGTAAATTTTTATTTCCTAAATTTTACTTAATACATAATTAAATTCTACACACTTTATATGAAATTTAATTGATTCATTAGATAGCAAATTTAATTTATCAACATCTAATTTATAAATTGTCTTTATTTTTCTAAAAAATAATTAACCAAAATTTAATTAATAAATTTAATTAACAATTAATGGTCAATATCCATGCATGCAAAATAATAATAATAATAATAATAATTATGTGGGTCAACTTTTACAACAAATAATGTGTGAAAAAAGCTTAGTGCAATTACCTACCACAACTTTTATAAATTGTCTCGATATTTTTTATCTCTAAAAATTTTTATAAATTATTATTTCCTAAATTTTACTTAATGTATCATTAAATTCTAAATGCTTTAATTTATAATTTATTTATTTATTTAATTTAATTTATTTACTTAATATTTATTAACTATTACTAAATATAATTTATCAAACTCTAGATTATAAATTGTATCGTCATTTTTCTAAAAATAATTAACAAAATTTAATAAAGAAGTTTAATTAACAAAAATAATTTGTAACCAAAATATGATGCATGCAGAGAGTGACGTGGAAGAAAAGTTTGGTGCATGGCGCACCTGTTTGCTCACCACTTGAAGTGGCACGCATCAATCAAACCCCAACAAATTAAAAATTATTATTAAAACTATTATAAATTCGGAAATTTCCGAAAAACCATCCAAAATGGTAAATAGTTTGGGTGACTACACAAACTAAGATATACTCCCAAAGTAGACTGCCTATATGGCTGCAAACGGACCAAAACCTGATCCCCTACCTGCAAATTCAACTCTCTTCGTTTTCGATTGGCTGCTAACTCCATGCGTTGTTAAGCTAGGCGTACATTGTCTTTTAACAACTTCAACATGGAATCACGCTCCATCAGTAACTCATCTAAAGCTTGCAGCAAAGTAGATCCCTTTTGGTAATGGGGAATGACGGGTGGTAATCGGCCAAAGAGAGCTTGAAAAGGACTCATCCAGATGCTACTATTATAGCTGGAATTATAACAAAACTCAGCCCATCCGAGATACAAATACCATTTGGTCGGCTGCTCATGTGTAAACGCCCTCAGACACTATTCAATCCCACGATTTACTACTTCCGTCTGACCATCCGTTTGCGAATGGTAGGCAGTGCTATGCTTCAAAGTAGTACCACTTAACTCAAATAGAGTTTGCCAAAACTTACTCACAAATATGGGATCACAGTTTGAAATAATTGTGCACGAAAATGGATATTTCTTAAATTGGGTTAATTACAAATTTTATCTACAAATTTATGGTAATTTTAAAAGTATTTACAAATTTATGATAATTTTAGGAGAGAGAATGAGACGTGCACCAGTCCAATTGGCACATGCCAGCCGCACGCAAGCCACATGGCGTCCAAGTGGTGCATCTCTCATTGTGAACTAAAAAATTTTATAAATTTTTATTTTCTATATTTTACTTAATACATAATTAAATTCTACATGTTTTATGCGAAATTTAATTGATTCATTAGAAGGCAAATTTAATTTATCAACCTCTAATTTATAAATTGTTTTTATTTTTTTTTTAAATAATTAACTAAAATTTAATTAACAATTAACGGCCAACATTCATACATGCAAAATAATAATAATAACGTGGGTTAACTTTTACAACAAAAAGATGTGTGAGGCAAATAATAATAATAATAACTTTTACAACAAAAAGATGTGTGAGGTAAATAATAATAATAATAATAATAATAATAATAAATTTTTACAATAAATGATGTGTAAAAAAAAACTTGCTATAATTACTTATGATAACTTTTATAAATTTTTTCTACATTTTTTATCCCTAAAAATTTTTATAAATTATTATTTTCTAAATTTTACTTAATATATGATTAAATTCTAAATATTTTAATTTATAATTTATTAATTTAATTTATTTACTTAATTTTCATTAACTATTATTAGATGTAATTTATCAAACTCTAATTTATAAATTGAATCGTAATTTTTCTAAAAAATAATTAACAAAATTTAATAAATAAATTAACAAAAAAATTTAATACCATACATGCATGCATGAATGCAATGTAGGGGTAGGCTTGGTGCGTCACTCCAACTGGTGCGTATTAACTACAAATTTAGAAATTTCTGAAAAAAAATCTTAAAATGGTAAATAGTTTAGGTGAATACTATAAACTAAGAAATATCCCGCTCAGAAATCCATGGATTTTGACAACAATATCCACAAATACTCGGGCAGCTCGTGTAGCATTGAAATGTGTTGGCAAAGCAGCAAAATGTGCGGATTTAGTTAATCGGTCTACTACTACCATAATTGTTGTATATCCTCAGGATATAGGGAGCCCAATAATAAAATCAGTGGTTAATTTGTTCCAAACCAATGAAGGAATAGGCAGAGGTTGTAGCAAACCTGCTGGAGCTTGGGTAGAATACTTCGTTTGCTGACACACCAAGCAAGCTGATACATATTTTTCCACATCTTTTCGCATATTATTGGGCTCACCGATGTTCTTTTGACTCCTGAATGACCCGATATGGGCGAAGAATGATGTTCTTCCAACAATTTATCTTTTAGGGAAGAATTGGAGGCAATATAATACATGTTTTTATATAGTAGCAATCCATCTCTGAAGTGTAAAAAGAAGTTAAGGTGCCTGTATCCAGCTGCTTATGTAATTTCTGCAGCTCAGGTAATGTATGATTTTCACGTTGCAGCTCTTATATGAAGGCACCAATTGGTCGGCTACCCAAGAGCAGTGCACAATGGGGTCTAGATTCTGTTATTTCTCCTTTGGGCAGTTTATATTATGTTTAGTGGTGGAGAACGTTTTAGGTTTGTTTGGTTAACTGTCTTATTCTTTTTTCTTTGTAAACATTCTTTATTTCTATTAAATAATATTTGAGTCCAAATAGATAATGAAAAATGTTAAAGTTGCACCAACCTAGTTGGAATGATTAGGTGCATTCTTTATTCTTAATCTCAATTTTATTGAAAAGGAAAATTATTAATTTTTTAATTAATTAACTCTAGTTTTATAATAATTTTATTTATATTATTAAATATAATTAATTTTATTCTTTATATTACGAAATTAAATTCATCAAATTAATTATATTTTTAATTTTTATATTAATAAACTTCAATTTTATAATAATTATATTAATAAATATATTTATTTTATTAAGTATAATTATACAATAAATTAATAATATTAATTATACTTAAATAGATAATTAATTATATTAACCATTAATTACATATTAATTAATTTTAATTGTATAAATCAATAAATAATATTAATTATTAATTATTCATGAATATTATATATATATATTAATAAAAATATTTTTTATTAATTTTATTTAAATTATAGTAAAAAATAATACAAGTACTGGAACCTTTAAGAAATTTTTAATCAATGAAAATTGTCTCTTTCCTATTTCTAAGTGTTGAAAACTTGCAAATTTGCGATTGAGTTCTTTATCTGGTGCACAGAGGCAGACCTAGCCAATTTTTTTAATGGGATCAAAATTAAATAGTAAAATATAAATAAAATATAAATATTTTAATAATAAATTTTAATATTATGCTGTCACCAATTACAATTATTTATTTTGAGTTTTCATATTTTGGTAATATTATATAACAGTTTTATCAGAAATATGATCAAAAACACCATTTTCAATGTAAGAAATCAAACATCCTATTTGATTTTTTTTTAATTATTATTTAAGGATATGAAAATTAAGTTGGTTTTATCGTATTATTGGTTGAAAGAATGTCAACATAGGTACGAATTAGGAATTGAAATTAGAGAGAAATTATTAGGTAGATCGATTTACCATATTATCTATAGACCAATCAAATCACCTAATGACATACATTTAATTGTTTTATTCGCATTAGTTGATGTGAAGACAATATGCATACATGTTATTGTATAATTAGATTGGTGTACGAATGATATGTTAGACCCAATCTACCTAATAATTTTTCGAAATTATAAGAAAAATTGTACATTTAGCACAATAAGATGTGTCGATGCACAAGTAGTTGATGAAAGTTTGTTTACCCATATAAGTAAGTTGTAGTTAAATAATTTATCTCCATAAAGAAAATAAAAATTGATACACACAAAAAAAAAGGGAGAACATTAGTAGGATCAAATTATAATTTATATATAATATGTATATATAATATGAAAAAAAATATATTTCAATGGGATTGATTGACCCCTCAACTATGCATGAGTCTGCCCATGTCCATGCAATTGATC
>CATIWF010160655.1:0-18018 GCA_949630135.1 Balakata baccata
TGTATGAAAGGATGTTAAGAGATGATAATATAAGGAAAAGAAAAAGTTTTAAATTTTCACAAGTTTTCAATAACGGAAAGTCTATAACACTTGCTTATATAATTGGGTTAATCTTAATTATATGAGAGGGTGTTACACCAACTCCCTTTTTATAAAACAAAATCTTTAATCATTAAGAGGCTTGGTGAAAATATTTGCCAATTGGTTGTTAGTGTCAATAAATTCTAACACAACATCATCATTTTGGACATGATCTCCCAAAAAATGATGTCTTATGTCAATGTATTTGCTCCTAGAATGTTGAATGAGATTTTTAGAAAGATTTATTATACTAGTATTGCCACATTTGATGGGAATGTGATCAATCACATGACCATAGTCCTTGAGTTGTTGTTTCATCCAAAGAACTTGGGTGCAACAACAACCTACTGCCACATTTGGCCGTGGATAAGGCAATCAAAGCTTGTTTCTTGCTAACCAATAAACTAAACATCCACCATTAAAGTGACAAGTTCCATATGTGTTTTTTCTATCCAATAGGTTACTGGCATAATCAACATCTGAAAAACCAAATATATAAAATGATGTATTTCTAAGATACCATAAACCTAAATGCATGGTGCCATGAAGATACTTTAAAGTCCTTTTTACCATATGCAAATGTGATTTCTTAGGATCCGATTGAAATCTAGCACATAAGCATACACTACATAATATCAAGTTTAGAGGTGGTTAAATAAAGGAGTAAATCGATCATACCTCTATAAAACTTTTCATTAATAGCTTTACCCTTTTCATCTTTGTCCAGTTTTGTTGATGTGCTCATTGGGGTCTTGACATTCTTGCAGCCATCCATTCTAAACTTTTTTATCAACTCTTTTGTGTACTTGGATTGGTCGATGTTCTGTCATTCTAGAGTTGATAGAGGAATTTAATTAGCTAACTCTCTAAATAAATTCTTATAAGGGAGAGAGTTCATGTAAGAGACATGATAAAGTTCTTCCTCTTCACCCTTTTAACAAAATCATGAAGTATTTGGATGGATAAAGATATGAAATTTCAAAATTTAGAAATTTGTCCTTCAATTCATTGAGGGACAAGGTAATTTTTTCAGCTTCTTTGGGCTTATGCAAGTATCTTGAAGCACTGCTTTTAGAATCTTATGATTCTCTATTCGATTCATCTGACTCGTATCGATTCACATGGAAAATAGGTCAAATATTAGCAAGAATCGAAATTTATATTGAATCGTCATACAAATCGATGAGAATCAATTGAATTAATCGAATCACACGATTCATCCTAAAAAAAAAGACAATATTAGAAGTTAAAAAAGACAAAATATAAGAAATACTTAAAAGAATCAACACCGACATAAATTACAGGAAGCTACATTCCTATTTACACCATCTAACAAACTTTATGTAGGTAAAAGTCAATAGGTAATGAAAAAAAATCCCTCTGAGCTAATTTTGTTCTAAAAGGGTAATGCCTAAACAAATAGTCATCGGTCATCACTGTTACAGACCAACAAATACACAACAAATCGAGCAAAATTGATGACTCTTTTCTTTCCAGTTCTCATTCCTTTTGAGTTAGTTGTTCACATAGCAAATGAATTCCAATTAACTTAAAATTTAAAACACTATCAAAATAACACTAAATAAAGACATTAATATATTAGTAATATTTAATTTGATTGTTAAGGTCAAAATAAAGATCAATTACCATAAAGTCAACATATTTAGTGGTAACAGAGTATGGTTTAGGCAGTTCTAGAATAGAAGAAGGTGGAGTTAGGTATGAACATGCACACATATCCATATTAGCATGACATTATGGTTTTTCATAAACTGCTTCTCTTTGATGTCTGTCCTTGAAGAAAATCTAATGGCGGAATCACTTAACAATAGAAAAAAAATATATGAAAAAGAGAAATTTTATTTCAAAATTTCTTAAAGGGGAGAAAATTGTCACGTCCATTAATTCAGACACGGAATGAAGCATGCATTTTGATATCAAATGCAACATATTGATTGGAAACCGAGTGCATTAGGTATCAAAAAAACGAAACGATCAAAATTTAAATCTAATAAAATTGTAAAAATTAAAATACAAATATTCATCAATAATTATTTGAACAAAATTGAAATTTTGGATTAAATCATGAAAAGAAATTTTTTATTCGACATGCAAATTGAAAAACCGAAAGAACCGCTATATAGAATGAATTATAATTTATTTAATAGTGCTTTTAGTTGTAGGAAATTTATTAGTTTGTGGTTTGAAATGAAGAATTAAAATTATAACGTGAATATTAATTTTAAAAGAAAAATAAATTTAAGGATCAAGTTAGATATTTGAAATATAATTAGATAAATCATAATCAATCTTATTTGCATGCACGACACATGTCTTTCCTGCAAGTCAGGTACATACTAATTATAGAAAATGTGGCATAAAAAGATTCACACTTGTATAAAGTTGGTCTATTCTTCATTTTGGTTATCTTTTCTTTCATTTCTATTTTATCCGTCTCTCTCTCCTGACAAAAACCGAACCGCTTCCTCCTCCAGTTCTTCAATTTCATGCAATTATCATCCCTTAAACCCTTGAAATGATAAGATTCACAATCAAATATTAATGCAAAATCATTTCATTAATATGCAAAATCAATTATCATCCCTTAAACCCTTCATTTTTGTTTGATTTTCGATTTATTTCGTTCAATTATTTTTTAAAACTTCGATATATTTTGTTCGATTCAGTTAAAAATGTTGAAAAATCAATTAAATTGAATGAATCGGACTTATATATATATATACCCAAAATCATGCAATCATTTAATAACATACATAGCATACTTGTTTCATATCATCAAATTATGTACATATTTCAATGAAAAGACAATCAAGATGAATATGCCAATCATATTAACAATCAACCATAAATTATTTATAATTAGCTGAACCTAGGGACATTATACATTCTTATGTCACATATCATAAAATATTCAATAATCATGTAACAAATAGTCATTTCTATTTATTCAATTTATTTAATTAGCCAATAGCCCATTTACTCAAAAACCGAACTAATTGGATAATGGGTTGTGAATAGGAGCGCTCTCCGAGCTTAAGCCACCTTATTCACCTATTTGTGTATTCCTATAATTAAGCTTGTTACGAGCTTGAGTCAAGGGTGTACTCTAAGCTTCAGCCACCTTGACTTAATAACATGATTAAGTTGCTAGCGTAATAGACAAGAGCACTCTCCGAGCTTAAGCCACATATAGAAATTTTCTACGGTATCGTAAAAGACCCTCAATAGCATGTCATCTATCCTAAGTCTCGTCCTTGTAAAGAGGAATGGACAATTATACATATTCATAATTTATTTTAATGCAATATGTTATAATTTTATCTCATTTTATACTTACATGTCATATGACATAATTTACCTTACTAGGGCTTACAAATCTCAAATAAAATACATAATTATATGCAAAGAAAGAAAATCCCAACAATTTAACTTGTATATATGTCACACAATATTTAAGAGACTAAATTCTTAACATTCCTTTCCAATCAGATTCCTGCCATAATATTGGAATGCATTTATCAACTATTTAGGGACTAAATTAAATCTCGTGGTCTTCTAAGAAGTTTTAGCTTAATGTCTTACTTTTATATGTAATAAGAATCACATAAATCCGAATTTTATAGCATACGTTGTAGCTCAAAAATCACAAGTTATTCACTGAAATTTTGCCCAGAATATTATGGACAGCTCCATATCTAACATTTGTAGCCCATTTTTTGCCTATTTACAAACAGAATTCGAATCCATATTCTTCATGAAAGTTTTAGCTCTATATGTATAGTTTCATTTCCAATTATTTTCATGTAAATCTGAGTTATGGCTAAAAGAATTAAGGTTGTTCCACAAAATTCCAGCAACATCACAAATACCATAGTTCACCAAAAATTATATCAAATTCATAGACATCCTCAATAGTAAAAAATCATCATAATTATCATTTCCAACATCAATATCATGCCAATCATCATCTCAAGACATAACAACCACCATTTCAAAAACGAAAATGGCATGAGTTTAAGAATAAGCATGCATATATGTACTAACCTCAAATAGAGCCTCAAAAACCTTAAGCCCTCAAGCTTGCTCTTCCCTTTGGGGGTTACCACCACCCTCTATATCACCTAACAGGATATCAACATGCCTCTTTTAGGCCAAAGAACAAACATATGTAACATAACTCTACTTTTTAAATATAAACCCAACTTTAACTATCAAACTATCTCTTTTAACTCTAAATCCATGTCAAGTTTCTTCTTTAACTAATCTAGATTCTAAAAGAAAGAGTTTTAACTCTTCAAAACCATAGCTTGACTTAAGAACTAACCCATACGAAATGGGTCTCTACCAAGCACAAAAATGGTAGAAAACAAGAGAAAAGAAGAAGACAAGATGATTTTTAGCTTCACTTACTTCTTCCTTTACCAAAGATAATGTGGATTTGGGTGTTTAGCTTCTTCCTTTCTTCTTTCTCCAAGAAAATGACTTCTTTATCTCCAACAACTTCCTCTTTCTTTTTTTCTAAAGGGTTTTGGGCTATATAAGTGATTTTTCCTTTAGTTTTTGGTGATTTTGGCTTCCTTTGAGTGAAAGAAGGTAGAAAAATGGAGGGGTGAAGAGGGAGCACGAATTTGGGTGAAAAGTTAGGATTTGGGGCTGATATTAATGAGGAAGAAAAAGCGTTTTTATACTTTGGTAAAGATATCACTTTGGGCCCTTCTTGTTTTTGCCAAATACCCACTTAAAACCTTGGCTTTTACTTCTTTCTTATAACTTTTCTCAACTTTATATTTTTTTATTTAAATCACCCACAACAAAAACAGAATCTTTTATTAATCTTTAAACCCCAATTTTTGACTCCGATAATATTAATTGCGGTAATTAAACATATTAATTATCCGGACCTAAATTATGGGCATTACATGATCACATAGAAGGAAGTGGTCTTGAAACACATCCCTGCGACTAAAATGATAGCAAATCCATTTACTAAACTAATAGCTATGGATGCATGTGTTAGATATGTGAGGTCTCTAGGCTTATGTAGGATGTAATCAACTTGTATATGTTGACAGACCATTTGTATTTTTTAACTTGCAATGAAATAAAGCACATTTCTCATGAATTGATTATTTTACAATTTTTTCGTTATATTCATATTGAGAATGCTTGTTAGCACAATTTGATGAAGTATGTCGATAGACTTAGATTGACTCTCTCACATGAGAAATCACCTTTAACGCTATGGAGTGAGTAGAGATGAGACCAAAGTTGGAATGAATGAGACGCAGTGAGAGCGATTTTGGTCATGTTATTGCATAAAAGGTCGCCTTGATGAGGATTAAGATGAGATTCTATATATATAAGAACGGACATGAATGACTTTTCCATCATTTATGTGTCTATTTAAAGGAAGCTAAGTATGAAATTATTGTTTGACATTGTTGGATAGGTAAACAAAAGTTTCAGGCTTAGAGCTTTCAGAGCGACAAGACCTTATAGTGTTATTTATTTCAACAAAAAGCGAGGCATACTCTCTTTTATCTTGGACAAGAAAAGAGTTACTCCATATAGGATGCATTTCATACTACATGTACTAGACAACCTATTAGGAAGCGAAAGAATGGATCTATGCTTCTTCACTATGTGAGTCATAGAAATTCTGAATATGAATTTCATTGTTATTACTTTTTATGACTTTTGACTATATCATGAAGTGATGAATTAATGTTTAGGATGTATCCTATAGTAATGAGATGATTTGACTTAATAGAACATTTATAGAAAAAGAGTTAATTTTGATGCAATTGATATAAGGGCGAAAGGAATAGTATTTTTGCTTATACACTCACTACTTGTATTCACTGGCTAGAGTTATTCCATTTGATAAAACTTGAAATAACTTAGAGTACAAAGTAATTGTAAGATAGATCTAAGTATGGATTCTAGAGGAATTGAATGATACTTGATCATATGTATTAAGAAAAATATTTGGAGTAAATAAGCATATTATCATGAATATATCCATCATTAGGTTGATGTCCTATATGGCTTATGGTTAGATTCGTATACTGGTGTAACACCTTATACCTATGGATATCACTTATACTTGTATCATATTATCATATATTGCATGAGAATAAGATAGTATCCTATTTATAGTGAGAGATAATTTTTTTTGAATCATATAACAGTATCATTTTGTTGCATTTAACAATTCAGCAAAGCATAACAGCTTGACTATATACATAATATATATAACACATCATCGTGTATTCACTATGTTATACAGATGTAGATATACAATCCAAAACATAAAAGACATGTCCCTATACATATGTGAAATGCAAGGAGAGAGATTGGTGAGACTCGGCCGGTGACTTGTGATCTATATCTTCTATATGGTATGCACCTCCAAAATAAGCTAACTACTCTTCTTTGCCTGAAAATGATACAATTTTGTGAGTTGCCACTCAGTGAGAATAGCTATCAAAAGTTTTCTAAAGTACCTAACAATTCACAGTCACAAGTAATAATTTCCGTTCATATGCATTTTACATGTCATCTAATTTATCAATATCATATGAATATAAATAATATAAATCATGTAAATATTTCATTTGCTTGTGCTGGTTTCCATGTGAACATTTGTATTTGCTAGCTAGCTTGATCATTTGTAACATTTGTACATTTGTTAGGCCATAGGCCTTTTCTTTTGGTTTTGAACATTTGTTAAGGTCATAGGCTCTTCTTTTGCTTTACAATGCTATTTAGCTAGTCACAACGCCTTTTAAGTTCATATGCATATGCATTTGCAACAATCATTGCTTTTGTATCACATTTGTACATTGAATCGTTAATCATTTTCATGTAAGAAAACACAACCATGTAACCATGCATTTAAGTCATCCATTACTTTTTCATATCATAGTCATGCCATAGTAGTCATGTAATTCATTTAATAGCAAGTCAAGTCACATTGCACGTAGCACGTAATAATCATACGTACCAAATAAATCATTTGATAATTAGACTCACCTTTTTTTTATATTGAATTTGTAACTTATTGTCTCTCACTTCTTTTAGGGTCCTCAATATGCTATGAGCCTAATTGAATGTATACTTGGTCAATTGGTGGCTAAATAAACTTAGTGAAACTTAAACAAATTGAAATATGCATAATATGGACCACTAACTAGCATTTGGTATTATGGCAGTGTGACCTTTATGTGTTCAGCACTTATAACTTTTTCTATATTAGTCCAATTTGAATGATTCTTATTTTAATTAAAGATAACATGTAAATCTATAATATATTAAAAATTCATAGAATCTATAATATATTACAAATTCATAGAAATTAAGGCATTGTGTAATTTTTGATGAAATTTCAATCCATGTTCTGTTTTCTGCCCTGTTTCTGTTTTGGGATACCAAATTTGCTTCTTCATATCTCACAACGTGCAAACTATATTTTTATGAAAATTTGTATACACTTATATATATTAAAATGGAACATTTTTAATGTTGACAACTTTCATCCATTCTGCCTTTAAGGTCCTCATACTAGAGGGTACTTGTGACTGGTCAAGGACAGGGTTGGCATCCAGACCAGTCTGATTTTTGAAAGCCATAACTCACAAAATACATGACATATTAAGGTGATATTTATGCCAAAATTTAGCTAAGTCATGTATCTATAAGTTATATGTTTTGACCATTTACAGATAATGTCTATAAAAAGCTCAAAATTGGCAAACAACTGACTAGGCATGCACAGGACACTAAGCATATAGCTCAAATATAGAACATATATGACTCTCTTGACCATAACTCAACATCTGCCTATAATATGGTCCTAATATTTAGTATAAACTAGAGAACACATATATCTACAACTTTTGTATTTTGAGTTTCCTCAAATAGAGATTTTATCATATAGAAAAATAATCAAAACAACAAGTGATTTAGCTAGGTTCCATAATCAAACCAGTTCCAGTCTGATGCCAATATCTTTTCATAGACATAAAATATTCCAAAATTATTTGTATAACTATAAAGTAAGACAATCATCTACAAGTTTGATGTTTTGTGCTTCTTCAGAATCAGTGTCTAACATGATGAAAATAAAACCCCAAGTTACTGCATTTGAACAGAACACGGTGACCTAGAAGATGATTACCAATTTGTTTGGCATCCCATAATTCACAACCTATCAATATAAAATCATTATTAACACAAGAAATGGAATAATTACTGACAAGAAGACTAACTTGTGGCTGAGCTTGATGAAGAATTGAAGAAAACAATGAGAAGAAGATGGAGAATTCTCGGCGGTGGATAAGAAAAGAAGAAAAAAGCTATTTGAGCCAAAATAAACCTCCCAACTTCGTCCCATTTTTTTTTTACTTTTCTGATTTTTTTTGTTTTATTATTTATGTATTCATTTACTCATTTATTTATTTATTATTTTTATTATTTTCACTAAATATTTATATGTACCTAGTGCCAAAAATACTATCTAGTTAAATTGTGTAATCTAAATTAATTTAATTGTATCAAATTCTATTTATTTTGATTAATCATTTTATGTCATTTAATTCCTAATACATTGTCATCCTTATTTAATTTATAACTTGACATGTGCGACTTGTTCCTATTGCAATAAACAGACTCGTAGTAAATCTACCTCGTGAACACGTTCAAGCCAAAATCTATATATATGCATGTATTTCATGTGAATGACATTTATAAAATAAACATATTCAAATGTAACGCATGTATGGACGGTTGAGGATGTTACATTTAGAGCTACCACTATAGCGCTTTGCCTATATAATAGATATAAACCTATTATACAAGCGGAATGCCACATAACTAGCTAAATAAACCTATCTAAATTAAAAAATTTCTTATTATTAGATACATCTTATTAAACATGATATTCTAGTTAATTTCTCATATCATTAATTACATACATTAGTATATATCATTTGATCGTAATTACCAAATTAAACATGTTGTGCCTTCCAAGCCTTACACATCTCCATATATTAACCATTGTATCAAAATATAAAACAGGTTCTTTCATTTTACACATGACATGTTTACCAACCCAGATGCATATGTATAACAAAATACATAATGTCATTGACCTATAAACCGAGTCTAAATGTCTTTTTTGAGGTGGGCTTTCACTTCTCTTTATCAACTTCAGATATACTATCTACAGACTCCTGAACCTGCATGAGAAAAATCCATGCTAAGCTATTTCTAGCTTAGTGGTATATATAGATATCTAGGTTCTCCCAAATAATCACACAAACATGGCACATATTTTAAATAAACATGCTAGTAGCATATAAAGAATGAGCATACTGTAATACAAGGCTTACATGTTTAACTAACAACATATATCTATTATTAATTCAACTATAATGCAATGTAGCCATAATTTATATCATGCCAAACTTATGTAAACAATTCCATTTCTATTCATCATGTAATTATTTCCTACGTTGCTCATTGTGTCATTTAATTCATCTCCTTAATCCATTTAATATACAAATAATTTTCACATCACACTTTCTAGTTATTAGACCAAGTCTTGTTCTTAGATTGTCCGAATACTGGGTGTGAAATAGGGGTGCTCCACAAGCTTAAACCACCCTATTTACTTTGATCTCCAGTTAAGAGTGCTCCATGAGCTTAAACTTCTATAATTGATTACTATATATCATATGTCTATGAATGGCATTAAAGGCACTCCACGAGTCTAAGCCACCTTGTCCCAAAACATAACTAGTTCGGTATCGTAAGTCCTCTTAATGGTGTACCATTTATCCTAATTCTAGTCTACAGGTAGAGAAATGGGAATTTATGTTAAAGCATCTTCTTATTTTAATCTTCTTCTTTCTTATTTCCATCATGTTACATATAACATATGCATATTCACATATCAAAAATATGTTCACCAACATGTTTCCATATGTTTTGACTTTGTACTTTAGCATTTGGGCATGTTTTGGACCCACCAAAACATTGTTTAAACATAGAATATTTTTGTTGTGAATGATGTCTTCATGGCCATAAATTTTGGTTCGGCCGTGAAGCATGGTCGTGAAGGCTACTTGAACTATGTTCATGGTCATTACAGCTTGATTCATGGTCATGACAGTTTTCAGCATGGCTGTAACACTAATTGTGAAAGCACATAACGTGTTCCTATGATCGAATTATGCCAAAATTTCATTTCTAAACACTTCCTAAACATGTATAGAAATCATTCATGGTCATTGGACACAAATACAATCAATTTAACACCGCTCAAAACATCACACAAAATGGGTTAAAACTAAGCTCAACAACACACGCTTTACACACACAATGTACACCTTTAGTCACATTGCCATTTCCTTGCATACTAACACATTTTTGCATATTAAATCACTCAAATTAACTTTCCTAACATTTAATCATGCCATTTTATGCTTCCATATTTTATATTTACCTTATATTCCAAAATTTAACACATTAAAGTTCACGATATGCACACCAACTCAATGTTGTTTTTAAATATATATATATTCATTTAATGATTTTTCATGCCAACATACTCCATTTCATCCTCATATGCTCTTACATGGCATCACATAATTTCAATAACTCATTAAATATACACATATTACACAAAAATCATCATTATGACATGTTATTCAAGCAATTAACAAACAATCATACCTCAAAGTGAACAAAAATGCCTATATGTATAAACCTTAATGGAGTTTCACAAAAATCCAAGCTAAGGAGCTTGACTACTCCTCTTGGTCGTTACTACCCTTCTCAACTTGTTTTCCTATAACATCCATAGCCTTATGTCAATTTCTAAAACTATGACAAATATGTATAATCATAAATCTAATCCCAAAATTCCCAAAGTAAGGTTATTATGCGTGTTTTCAACTTAATATCATGGTAACTCACTTCTAATTACTTCAAAGAACATAAATATACATAAAATCCAAACACCCTTATTCTCCCATATCCTCTCTTCCATGGATTTCCAACCAAACAACTCAATGACCTCATATAGCTTCATAATCATATTAAAGAGATGGTTATCTTATGTTTTCTTACCTCTTGATGCAACAAATACCCTTGATCATGTAAGGAACTCGTGGGCTCTCTTGCACCAATTTCCTTTGTGACGCCTTACCTATATAATAGGATTATGCCTATTATATTACCCTATAATAGGAACAATCCTATTATATAGATAGAATGTCATTATATGTGCTTCTTATATTTGTTTAATTATCATATTCATCTTATATATTAAACTCATACATGTTCCTAGTTCTTATCACAAGGCTTATATATATTTTTTTCCTTTTCACATTATATACTCCAGCATATAGTTTTGGGCTTTAAGTCTCATACATGTACAAAATATATAACATAACTATCATATACAAGACATAAATAATGCCCCTATATGCATGTTAATACAAAATACAAAACTTGATAAGGTAGACCCACAAACCGAGTCTCAAATGTCCTCTTCTAATATGGGCTCTGGCTAGCTTCTCTTTAACAACTTCTACTATCTAGAAGCTCCTTGATCTACATGAGAAAAACCCATGCTAAGTTATCTATAGCTTAGTGGTACATATAGGCATTAGGATTTTCCCATGCATTAAATAGGTATACAACATAAAATATAGCATGACATCATATATCATGGCATATAAGCATATAAATCACGCTTATCATAAAATAAACAAGTGATGTATCAACTATATACAGTGATCATGCTTGTATTATATACATATGTTATACTTTTATTGTTATACTTATTACCAGTACGTTTCATTTATCAACTCTGTTTGTCTTATTCATTTCCTTTTTTAATAAAGAACTTCAATAAATAGTGCAAGCCTTATTCCTAGACTAGCTGGATACGGGGTGTGAATTAGATGCACCTAGTCCAGGGCTAGACATCCTACTCACTCTATATACAAGGTATGAAGTAGGCACACCCAGTCCAGAGCTAGACATCTTACTCATCCACTGTAATATGTATGCTCATTCGAGCTCCCTTAAGTCAAGCCTACTCACTTAAACTAGAGCTCAACTAACTTGATTGAATATAATGGATATGAGTACTAAGAACAAGAGCACCCAGACCAGGGCTAGACAACCTGATCCTCACTCATACATCTCGTCGACGCGTATTGCTTATCCCTTCCATGATGCATCATTTACCATAAAGTAGTCCTTAAGTAGAGAAATAAGCATTTATATCAAAGTATCTCTTTGTTTTCAATTACATTCTTTCTTGTTTCCATCATATTATATATAATTCATGCATGTTCATATATCACATTTATGCTTACCATATTTATACATATTCAAACACTTTAATTAATGTTTCTAATATTTGATCAAGTCATTTCATGCTTTCATATTATATGATATCACCTTACTTCATATATATACATGTTCAACACCAAATATGCACATACCTTATTATTTCATGCAATTATCTCATTTAAGGGTCAAATAACAGTGCACATATGTACAAGCCTTTATTAAGAGTTTGACAAGAACTCAACTAAGGAGTTATCTACCCTCCTTGTCGGTCTCCTCCCTCTTGTCTTTATTTTCCTTTCACAATTAATATCGTTTATCAAATACTATGTCTATGGTAATATGACAAAAAAAGTAAAACTAACCCATGTTTCCTAAACTATGGTTAAAATGCATGATTTCAACTTCATATCATGGTATCGCACTTCCAACAACTTCAAAGAACATAAATACTCATAAACCCCCCATCACCCTTCATCTTCCTCCAAGGGTTTCCATCCCAACAACACAATCACCTCATATAACTTCATAAGCATGGTAAAGAGATAGTTTTCTTAGTTTTCTTACCTCTTGATGGCAAAAAATACCCATGTTCATGCAAGGAAATCCGTAGGCTCTCTTGTACCAATTTTCTCACTACTCCAAACCTTCACCAAAATGGAATAATCTCTTCAAATCTTGCTTTAATCTTATTTTCCCTCTGGGTTTAGTGTTTAATTCACTCAAAAACCTTGAAGAATCACTCGCATAGGGTTCTTGGGTATCTATGGTCTATCTTGGGGTTTGGGAGCGAAAAAGTTGGTGAAAAATGGTGATAAGAATGTGGAGAAAGCTTTTATACAGACCCTTTCAAGGTCATGAAGGTTTCCTTTCACGGCCATGAAGAGTTACTGTAGCAATCGACCTTGAATAGTCATGTTTTTCCATGAAATTCGACTGTCACGGTCATGACACTTTTATCACTTTCTTGAAACTGAAACCAAAATCGACCCATATACCTCACATATACCTCTAATATACCTTCATTATAACATTAAATCTAATTCATATATACATGTATTTTATATTGAATTACCGTATGCATATATACATGTATTTTATATCAAATTATTGTACTTGTAATTACCAAATTACCTCTCATATGGCATGTATTCATATATTATAACTAAGCCCTAATTGTTGGGTATTACATTCTCTCTTCTCCAAAATCTCACCAAAGATGATGATTTCTTCAAATCTTGCTTTAATCTTATTTTCCCTCTTAGTTTGGTGTTTAATTCACTAAAAAACCATAAAGAATCACTCTTTTGATGTTCTTGGGTGTGTGTGAAAGTTGTTTGGGGTTTAAGGATGGAAAAAGTGGTGAAAAATGAAGATAAGATCATGCAAAAAGCTTATATACCATACCTTTCACAGTCATGAATAAAGCCCTTTCATGGTCATTAACAAAATTTTCATGGTCATTAACAAAATCTTCATGGCTATGAATGTCTATAGTAAAAACAGTCAATGTTTATCTTTGACCATGATGTTCATGGCCATGAACACTTTGTTCACGAGCATGAATCATGCTTTTTCCCATTTTCTTCATTTCTTCCATTCCTCTCTTCAAACCAAAGCCAAAATTGACCAATATACTTCACATATACCTCATGTATACCCTCATATACCTCATGTATACCCTCATATACCTCTAATACACCTCTCATAAATTCACTTTAGGTCACATATTCATGCATATCAACTAACCCCTAGTTAATGGGTGTTATACCCACCATTTGTGTGCATTCAAGTCACTCGGTTCATTCACCTGTATGAATTATTTTCTCTTGGAAATTGAAAATTTGGAATAACATTTTTGGAATGAGCTAAGCCCACTATAGGCGAGTGGGAGATATTGGGCTATAGATCTGGGCCGCCCATGTGGACTAGACCCAATCCAAGAGCTAAATATAGGTTACGTATAACTCTTTCCCACTATAAAAAAATTTGACAGAACGTGAAAACTAGAGAGAATAACTTCTCTTTCTTCTCTTTCATGTTTCTTTGCAAAATAACATTCCCAAATCATCAAATGATCTCAAAGGAGTTTGTGCCACGAAATTTGCTCATGATTCTTGCAATTGGTGTTTCCAAAGCATTGAAGATATGTTGTTCACACTCTAATAAGTAAGTTTCCGTTGCCATTATCGATTTACAAGTACAAACTCCACCATTTATGCCAGCTCCAAAACTACCAGGGAATGTGCTTTCTTGACAAATTAGGGTAGCTTTGTTATCTAGGTAAGCTCTGGTGAATATATATTACTGGTTCTATATAGAATAATTTATACAACACTCAGTTATTAGTTTGGTACACACCATGGAGTCATGAAACAGGTCTAAGGAAGAAAAATACTAAATTATATCCTCCTTGGACAAGATTGTATTTTTATCCCAAAACAGTAATAGTTCATTAGATTTTTGTGACTTCCTACCTATTGTTTTGCATTTGCCATTTACAATATGAAGGAATTATTGGAGCATGTATTATATGATTTTATGTAAGACAGTGATTCATGTATTTGCTAGTGAAGATCCAGATGTCACTTGTCAATTCATTCCAAAACTTGGTTAGATTTATTTTGTTAGTTTATGTTCTTTCTATTTCATTATCATTTATATTAGCAATCCTGAAACTATTTTACCTCAGTTGGGTGTGTGCATAATAACTTAATACATGTATGATTCATGTAGTTAAAATGGATTCTGAAATTTCGTCTGCATATTTGATTATTTTGGTTAATCCTGCTTAGTTCGTTGCATGTTGGCTTCTGCTTTGTTATATTCATTTTGGCTAACATTATTTCCTCATTTTGGAGGCTGTCAGATGGAAACAATGGTTCACCCACAGATCAAAGTTGAAAATATAAATGAGACAATTAAAGATCATTAGAAAGGTGAGGCTGCCAAGTATGATGACTATTTTAGGTACTAATTGCATAATGGTACCAAATCTTCTCACTTTGTTAAAATTTGGTATCAAATATTTTAAATATTACAAATTAGTACCAAACCTTTTTATAAATATTACAATTTGGTACAATTTTTTAATTTTCGGTACCGAAAAAATAACATAGCATACCATGTTAATATATTATCTACGTTAAATTTATTCTTTCATAAAAATATTAAGTATGTTTTTATGAGAAAATAAATATGATGTAGATAATAGAGTAACATACTAAAGTAATATGGCATGCCATGTTATCTTTTTAATGCTGAAAATTAAAGATTGATACTAAATTTATGAAATGCTCGGTAGCATTATGGCATTCCAAAAGTGGGGCCTGGTTAGTATGTTTTTATTCATTATTGGTCGAAATTTCCAACGCTCTGCCAGTTGAAGTGCTGTGATCTGCATTCTAAATTTCATGAGGAACTTTTCATTGATTGTCTAGAGAAAGTGATAATGGGGTTTGTTTATTTATTTATTTTTAATTTTTATCTTCAACAATGTTTGTAAACTCTAATGGTTGATGCCTTATCAGTTGGATATCTAGCATTTTGCTTGTTTTGTGTCCTTAATTTGTTCTCTCTATCTCGCTCTCATACAAATAAATTGCAGTTAGGATAACTTAGAGGGTCACCCTATTTATCAAATTCCCTAGTATGAAATTTGGACTTCACTTCCAGTGTCCACAAACTATTTCTATAAATGCCCACACAAAAAAGATAGTTGGAAAATTCCCAAACAGTAAAACAGTGTCGTTTTGCGGAGAGTTCAGAGCAACACAGTAGCTCATTCATATAAAAATTAATGCAGCTTCACTTAAAACTTGAAGACACTGGTTAAGCAGTAATAAATTTCGATTATACTTATACCGTAAACGCTAAATACCATCATTAGTATCGATGGCAAAAACAAAGCCAAGACACACTGAAATTGCTAATACCAAAACAAATTCATCCTTCAGTTTCAACACGAATCCCCAAATTAAGTCCAAAGAAAAACCCCTAATTAGTAATTACCCTACGCATGAACAGTTACATAGAGAAGTTAATTAAGAATTTGATCAATTGGCAACATTTTCGAAAGCCCAAGGATTTTCTCCGCGAATCTTGGCTTCCTCTTCGGGTGTGAAATCATTCTCAATTCCGAAAAACGATCTCACATACTCCACGCTCTTGTCCTTGATCCGATCAGCCGTTGCCTGAGTTAGCACATCCATTAAAGTCTTTATGTTCAGATAATTAACCGCCAGTAACATCTCCTTGAGGTCATCGTTGCTCAGCCGGTCGACGAATTCAACATCATAACGATTCCTCTCATCTTTCGCTGCTGATTCTTCCTGGAATTTCAACTGCTTCTTCACGTACTTGATGATCAGGAAGAGATACTTAGCCGTTACGTTTGGCAGCGGATACACAGTCGCCGCCACATCTGCCTCATCTTCGGTGAAGGTTTTCACCGTACCGAATTCCATAGCCACCGATTCCTCCACCCTAAAGAGCTTACCTTCGGCAGTTCTGAGAGTGACCATCCTGGCTTCGGTGGACGACATATTGTGTAGAGGGATTTTCACAGTGGAAAATTGAAGAAGAGAATCAAGGGTTTAAATACTTGCACAGGAAGGAAGCAGTCCTTCAACCATTGGGATTCGGAAATCAGAACTGTTTTAGAATTTGGTAATTACAAATTTTTTTTATTACGGTTGGAGTTTGAAAATAATAAAATTACATATGCTCCTTTTCCGATAATTTTTTTTATAGATAAAAATAATATTTTATTGTAAATATTAAGTACAATTTTTTAAATACTTCTCTATTTTTAATATTTACAACAATTAAAAAATGTATTTAAAATATATAAGCCATTATATTATTATAAAAAGTAAAATTCGCTTTCTACAATCTGTACTATATAATAAAAGTTCTACTGAGTATTGAGACAATTTTACCCCCCAAAATAGAAAATGACATCGTTTTCAATAACAAACGACTCAAGGTACTTTCTGGTATTCACTCACCCTTATGCAAACGCCATTATATTTTTCTCTTGATTTGTGCTCTACGCCGCACTCCTCTCCTCGGGATATTTCTTAATATGTGTTAATCACTAAAAATATTTACCATTTTATGGTATTTTTTCGTAAAATTCTGAATTTGTAGTTGTTTGAAGAAAAATTCCGAATTTATGGTCGCGCGCGCCACTTGAAATGGCGCATGGTACTGTTCACTGAAGTGGCGCACCAATGTGGCCCACGTGCATGCCCCCATGCACGTCCAACAAATTTTTTTTTGACCATTTTTTTATTAAATTTTGTTAATTATTTTAAAAAAAAATTACTATACAATTTATAAATTAGAATTTGATAAATTATTAATGAAAATTAAGTAAATAAATTAAATTAATAAATTATAAGTTAAAACATTTAAAATTTAATCATATATTAAGTAAAATTTAGAAAATAATAATTTATAAAAATTTTTAGGGATAAAAAATGTAGAAAAAATTTATAAAAGTTAAAATTTTTTTTATCGCATAAAAGTTTATTATTATTATTATTT
>CATIWF010160680.1:0-15912 GCA_949630135.1 Balakata baccata
ATACTCTGATTTTTGAAGTTAGTATTATAGTTGCTAGCAATATGGCGAATACAATATCTGTGAGGATTTTGATGCCATAAATCCTGACTCATTGCATGCTTGATTCCTATGTGACGATCAGAAATAATGCAGACATCATTACGACCATCATAAATAATATAGTGTAATAGATTCATGAAATATTTCCAGTTCTCTTTGTATTTCTTTTCGATAAGAGCAAATGTAACCGGTAATATTTTGTTATTACCATCTACAACTTAAGCCATTAGGAGAACACATTTATTCTTTCTATATAAAAATGTTCCATCAACATACAAAACTAGTTTGCAGTGTTTGAAACATTCAATGTATGGCTTGTATGCCCAAAATATTCGTTTAAATCTATAAACACCTTTAACAAGACGACCAATGACCATGTGTGCCTTATCTTCTACATTCCAAAAAGAATCTTTATTTCTAATGCATGCATTATGCAGGAAGTGTATAAATAAGAATCATCTCAATCTCCAAACAATTGTCCTATAGATCTCTGTTTTGTATACCAAACTTTTTTGTATGAGGGAGTTATACTAAATATGTCCCTTATGTCCTCAATAAGTGTCTTCCCCATGATATCAGGTTGATCTCACAACATGCTCTTAACATATCCTGATATCAACTCTGAGTCAAAATTCTTATAGCCCTGTGATTCTCTAGGAGCACTACAAGTGTATAGACCATTATATCGAGTTATCTTCCAAATACCAGTTTTTTTCTTAAGCGCAGCACGTAATTTCCAATTACAACCTTCACCAATGTTGCGAACAATGGTGATTGTATTTGGTCTTGTTTCAGAACTTTTAAATTGTCATTTCATCCTCATTAAGTATACTTTCGCCGCTACCTTAACATCATCCCTTGAATCAAAAGACATTCCTATGTAAAATTCTTTTGACAAATCCCAAATTATGCCTTTTTCTTGTACATTTATATTCATTTTCATATCTTCAATGTTGCAATTATTCAAGCGTGTCCAATGATTTCTATCAGTTATATATTCAGATTTACGTCCACTTTCATTCAACTAATCATATTCATTTTCATCGTTATTCTCATCTTCATTTTTATCCTCATCATAATAGTTTTCTTCATCATCCTTATCAATATTAATGTTGTCCTCCTCATTTTCATTATCATCTATATCATCCTCCTCTTCATCATCATAATCCTCAGAGTCATCCATATTCATATCCATATCATCTTCTTGTTGACTTAACCCAACTATCTCAAAAAATGTTGGATTCGAAGTTTCACATCATCCAACATTATGTTGTTCAATGGACTTATCACATAAGTAATCAACAAACAATTCAATAAATTGCAAGCCGAAAAATTAGCTGACAATTTGATATATCAATGCAACTTCATTTTTACCTCATATTTATATAAGTGAAAAAAAAATATATTTCCACCTTGATTACACATTAGAGCTCTATACAAAATCTTGTTGATAACTGTATTACTATTAATTTCCAAAGTTATTTTAATCTTATATAACAAAACTTGTATGCATAATTTTTTATCTAGATAAATAGTTTTTGCATATCTATTCACAAAGTAGCGCCAACTTGAATCTGAATTATCCCAGCACTCTAATAAATGGTTATAAATAGTATTGCAGGCATTGCACTATTTTTTCATTGTTCAAATAATTGATTTTAACATAATAATAATAATAATAATAATAATAATAATAATAATAATAATAATATTAACTACACACATGACATACTTAGCACTATTTATGACATATATAATTATGAAATTAGAATTTTTATTCTTTGCTTGTACTGCTTAAGATATTTCCAGTGTAAATATTTGATTTTTATAATAATAATAGTATATGATTTTTATGATGTATTTTCATACTTCAAATCAATTTTGGTTTTTATAGTAGTCTTGAAGGCAAATTATTCATAGAATTTGGTATTTGTTTTTCTATTATAAGAACTAATGGTTATGTGATGCTTCTAATATTTGTTGTGTCCTATGAGTTCGATACTAAATTGTTGTTCTTGTCCTTTATACTGTCTAATGATGTGGCTACACATCCTTTCTTTTTTTTTGTACATCCTTTTTTTTTTTGTTATACTTAATATTTAGTATATCGATTTCAATTAATTAACTAGAAATAATTTTTCTTGAAAACTCGTAATGCAAATTTGTAAATTTCTTGAAATTACAATTTTTGGGACACAATATTAAATAAATTAATTAATTGTATAATGTGCATTAATGATTACTTCCTTGGCTTATCCATCAATATAATACTTATTATTGTTATTACATATGAACTATGAAATTATGATTTTTATCCTTGTCTTGTACTGCTTAAGATATTCAATGAATATTCATTACACAATAATAATAATAATAATAATTATTATTATTATTATTATTATTATTATTATTATTATTTAATTCAATAATTGTAATAAAATTTTTAATAATTACTATTTTTACTACTATTAATAAATACTATTTCTACATGACTTATCATTTATATTGTCGTTAATATTTTTATTATTAATTTTATTTTAAATTTTCATTTTATTTAATTAATATAATAATAAAAATTAAATAATTATTACAATCATTTGTACATGACATGTTATTATTATTAAAACTATTTTATTCAAACTAAAAAAAATAACTAAAATATTTTACAATAAATTAAATATTTAATCATCACAACAATATATTACCTTATAAAGTTATTAAATAATAATCATTTTATATTTCAAACACTTCTCCAATAATTACGGAAACAAAACTACAAAAATTAATATCATATAAGAATAATTATTTTTCATATTATAAAATAAATTTTCAATAAAAGAGTTATTATAAATATCATCATCATTATTATTATTACATAATTATAATTACTGTCATTTTTAATAATATTTTTACTAAATAAGTTTATCTACCTAATCAAAATTTATCTACTAATACTACATCACTTCTATTCATAATTTTATAATATTATTTATACACATAAATTACTTAAAATATTATGTATATATTTTTTTGGAAATTTATCTAAATAAAATTTAATCGATATATTTTTTCAAAATTTATTTTTTCTAAAAATATAATTTACATAAATTTATTTATATATTACCACAGTTTAGTGATGTCAAATCTTTTTTCCACGATATTGAAATCGATAGCATCGAGCAAAAGACAGACATAAAAAGTGATATTAGAACAAACAAAACAATATTGACATAACTTAACCAAAATATAGGACTGATTAAGTAATAAAAAATTTTCTAATATTTTTAAGTACTAAAAAATTAATTACCTATTATTTTACGTTATTATTTTTAATATTTTGACTAAAACTACTTCATTTTAAAAATAAATAATAATAAAAAATTTCCTAATGTTTTTTAATATTTTTAAGTACTAAAAAATGAATTACCTACTATTTTACATTATTATTTTTAATATTTTGACTAATACTACCTCATTTTAAAAATAAATAATAAGTTTGAAATAATAAAGGTACTTTTCTAAGTTCAATCTATTTTAGTGATATTAAAAAAATTGAAATCAAGAAAAAATTGAGGAAGAAAAATGCACCTTAATCCAAATTCTTCACTGATATAAAAAAAAAAATTTACAAAGCTAAAGATCGGAGCAAAAAGAGCTTCAACCGAAGTGCTTTTGTGAAAGAAATGAAAGAGCAAATTTTAAGACCAGAGCAAAAGAAAAACACAGAAGTTGGAGAAAAACTAGATATGAAAGAGCAGAAGCTGGAGCAAAGAAAAAAAAAATGAAACAACAGCCTATTCATTCAAATTTAAACATCAATAATTTGAGTTGGTGTGAATTCAATTTCAGTAGTTATACATTAATCACAAGTGAAAAAAAAAGTTGAAACTCTAAAGGATTCTTGATGAAAAAAAAGCTGGGGGGGAACCGGGCAGAAAGAGGCACGCCACTTGGACTAGTGCACTGGACCTACTCCACTTGAAGTGCTGAGCCCGTCCTTTGCTTGCCATTTGGATTGACACACGTTGTCGCGGATTGCTCAAAACAACCATAAATTTGGAAATAGTACAAAAACTATCATAAATTTGTAAATATTTTTTCTAATCACCACAATTTAAGAAATATCCCAGCATAATACTACCATACAGTGCGTTTTGTACAAAAATACACATATATAGACAACAAATAAGTTGATAGTGATCAAACACTATAATCCTTATAAATTTAGTGAAAAACCATGATGACTCTCATATTATCGATGTCTTCTTATTCTCCTTAGTTGATTGATTAAATTTTGGCAATACTTTAATCAAGGAAAAATTACTATTTATCGACCGAGATTTGATATATTATACTAGTATCACCTTGAGATTTAAAAATTACATGATTTGCTCCCTATATTTTATTTTCAATAAACTATATAGTCTTTTAATTAAATTTTAAAACATTTACCGTTAGTCAAAAAAAAATTTCTTTTGCTTAGGAGTATTAGTACAATATATCAAACTTCAGGGACAGTATTATAATAGATCAAATTTGTACAGTTACTAGTACAATAGGTTAAACTTGATGAGGTAAATAATAATTTTCTTTTTGTCATCATTTCACCACAATCTAATATACTTCTAATGGAAGGACACATTAATTAGTGGAATATGATAAAATAGATGGAGTAAATCGTATATTTTTTAAACTTCAAAGGAATACTAGTATAATATGTCAAAACTTAGGAAATAAATAATAATTTTTCCTTGAATTAACTATATTTCAGCAGGTAAAATGCTTTTTTTTTTGTACCAAAACTTTTTTTAGTGTATCAAATTGGTATCAAAACTTTGTTTCGTATCAAATTGGTACCAAAACTTTGAAGTTGAGTTTCAGATAATGGTACCCAAAAATTTTCTGTCATCCACATCAATAAATTCGAAGTCTACATCGGTAAGAATCAACCAGAATAATGTTTAGAACCATGATCTGAAACCAACTCCAAAGTGTTGGTACCAATTTGATACACAAACAAAAGTTTTAGTTAAAAAAAAAATTTTAACCCATACTTCGGCCATGGAAGTTTGAAATTTGTACTTTTTCTCAGCCTCTACATCACCCTTAGTGTCTACTATTAATAAGGACATCTTGTATTGTGTAGAATAGTAAAGGTTCTACAATTGGTGGCTCTAGCAAGCGTGAATTATTTCGATAATACTCAAACTATCTAACTCGTAACAACTTAATATCTAAACTATTATTTGTAATAAAAAGCCCCCCTTGAACATTAATTTGGTAACAGAAAATCCTTTAAACTTTAATTTTGTAAAATAAAAGTACATGTCATCTAAATTTGTTAATCCATTGAATGGAATGCTAATGTGCACTTTCCATATCAATAAAAAAATTCCATGTATAAATTCTACAAGTACAAAATGGATCCCATAAAAAATTTTCACCATTTAACAAAATGTTAGATTATATTTGGTTTGAGGAAAAATGAGAAAAAGTGTGGGAAAGTAATGAGAGGTAAAAAATTTTTGTGGAACCCATTTTGTACACGTGGCATTTACACGTAGAACTTTTTTGCTAATGTGGAAATTCAACATTAGCATTCAGTTAAATAATTTAACAAATTTTGATGACATGTTCTTTTATATTACAAAATTAAAGTTTAAAGAGTTTTCTGTTACAAATAATAGTTTAAGTATTGAGTTGTTATGAGTTAGATAATTGAAGTACTATCAATGTAATTCACCCCTTTAGCAATTATAAGAATATCAATCTATCATCTGTTAGCCAATGATGGTAGTATTGTTTGTTGATGATTTGGAGCTATTTCACCCACCAATGGCTGCAACATTAAAGCCCTAGTAAAATAAAGAATATAGCAATAGTTCAAAATAGATGAGGCCCTTTTTTGAATTATGAGAGGACCATGAGACATAGTATATATTCATGCGAATATAGCTATAAGATGGGAATCCCAAATATAGATTAAAAATCCATAAAAAATAAAATAAACAACAAATTAGATAAATATAAATATAATATGTTTGCAAATATAGGCATATCCATGTAGATATGCTTCATGGAAGGCAGTGTAGAGAGGCTTATTTTTAGCTACCAACATCAAACTCATTTTATTTAAAAAAAAAATATAATATCTAGTAAGTTATGAAGTCTCAAATTTGAATCTTCAATCAGGTCTTTTATATATATATATATATATATATATATATATATATATATATATATATATATATATCTATATTCTCAAATTTAAAACTTGAGTTAGACCTTATATATATACAAAGTTTTAGAGATTGGTGGAAAATTGTATCTTCTATTAATGAGCAAGAATACAAGCTCAAGGTATATATACAACTAAGAAGAAACAAAAATAACCATCCAACAACCTTTCCGTCTAAATGAGCTACCTTATACTTAACAACATGACACCGTTTGGCTATTAACATTGCATTTATAGAAATGACATCGTGTAGGTATATAACTTAGCTCTTCTTCTACTTTTACTCTGCTAAACTACAATATATATATATATATATATATATATATATATATATAAACTTATCACCCCCCGAAGTTGGAGTTGGGTGTAACTGCAACAAGCCCAAATTGAAATAATGTTTGTCAAAGAGAGAAGAATTGGATAAAATGAATTAATAGTACAAAAACTTTGGCATATGTATCAAATTGGTACCAAAACTTTTTTTTATATCAAATTGATACTAAAACTTTGGAGTTTATTTCAGATCATGGTACCAAGCTGATATGAAAGCCGGATTTGTTGATATGGCTGCCAAATTTGCTGGTATGGCTGCTGAATTTGCTAACGTGGTAGTTGGATTTGCTAATGTGGATGCCAAAAAAGTTTTAGTTACATGATCTGAAATTGAACTTCAAAGATTTGGTACCAATTTGATACAAATCAAAGTTTTGGTATCAATTTTATACAAATACAAAAGTTTTGGTAAAAAAAAAAAAAATTTATCCAAGGAGAACTCAATTCCTTGATAGAGATGTTTACAACTTGAGAGCTGGATGAGATATGGTGTGGAAGAACAAATCCAGCTTTTTATTTCTCTCGAACCAAGTGGCAATCTATACCTAGATGTTTGGTCCTCTCATGGAAGACCAGATTCTTTGTAATGTGGATAGTCGATTGGTTGTCACACCAAAGTGTGATAGAAAGAGACATTGGAAGCTTGAATTCTTGAAGAAGATAACTTAGCCATTATAATTCATAAATAGTGCTAGTTATGCTATGATATTCTGCTTCAGCTAAAGATTGTGACATTGTGGTTTGCTTCTTTGTCTTCCAAGATAGCGATGAGGAGCCAAGAAACACACAATATCTTGTGGTTGTCACTAATTTTCTAATGTCTCGGCAAACCGCTAGTTTGCAACATTAAAGGTCTCAATGCTGAGTAAGTTCTAGCTAGATTAGAAGAGACATTTGGTTAGTGTACCCTTTAGATATCTCAGCACATGAAGTGTTGCTTGCCAGTAGGAAGATCATGGGTATTGGACAAATTGACTGAGTTGTTGCACATCAAAAGTCACATATGGTCTAGTAAATCATGCATATAGTAATAAGCTAATAAGCTTCCTATTAAGTTAAGGGTTTGGCAACAAAGATCCCTCATCAAGTTAGAGAAGAGTCCCTTTACAAAAGGGAGTAGACACCTTTGCATCAGTGATGCCTGTATCTTGGAAGAGATCTAGGGAGTATTTTCTTTGATTGAGAAAGATGCCATTGGTGGTTCTGAGTATTTCAACTCCTAGAAAATACATTATTGGACCTAGATCCTTAATTGTAAAGGTTGTGTGCAAGAATTCCTTGGCCTTGATAATGGTTGCCTTTGAGGTTCTTATGAGTAAAATATCATCAACATATACCACTAGAATTAGGATTCAACATCTGTATCTAAGATAAAAATATAGTAATCATGCATAGATTACCTAAACCTATAGGACTGCAATTTAACATTGAGCTCTACATTCCACTGTCTTGATGCTTGTTTGAAGCCATAGAAGGACCTCACAAATATAGATCTTCATCAACATTGCTATGGAGGAAAGCATTATTGATATCTAATTAGTGGGTAGGCTATTGCTTTGTTGCTGCCACTACTAAGATGAATCTAACAGTCATGGGTTTAACCGTTAGGAAGAAAACATCTTGAAAATCCATACCTTCAATCTGGTTATAGCCTTTAGCAACCAACCTATCCTTATGTCTTTCTATACTTCTATCTTGTCTAAATTTTAGCTTATATACCCATTTTGATCCTATAGGTTTCTTATTTGGTGGTAAAGGTTGTTAATTGCCATGTATTATTCTTTTCCAATGCATGTAGCTCCTCTTCCACAGCCTTGACCCATACAGGGGGCTTAACTACCTCCTAATAGTTCTTAGGTTCCTAAGCCTTAGATAGGTTAGCCATAAAACATAGTTATGCGGAACTATAATAGCTTGGTTAACATCTGTTTCAAAGTCTTATAGCCATATGAGAGTCTTAATGGCTTTAGTACTCCTTTTAAGGTGAGGACAAGATATAAATATAGATGGCACATTAGTTGGTAGTGAAAGGCTAGGTGAGTGAGTAATTAGTGGTGGAAGTGGGATTAGTAGAAGTTTCATTTGGTATAGGAAGAAGAGTGACTGAGAGAGAGGTAGAATAGGAGGTTAAAGAAGGATCTGGCTTAAAAGGATAGATGTCCTTATAGAAAAGCACATCCCTAGATGTGAATATTATCTTTTGATCTATGTCATATAGTTTATAGCCCTTTTGCCCTAGATTATGCATTTAACAGACTTAGGAGCAATCTGCTTAAGCGTGGTAGATTGTTTTTAACAAGAGCCTGACAATTAAAGGTTCTCGTATGGTATAATCTGGTGGGGTAGAAAACAATATTTTGAAAAGGTTTTCTAATTGAGGAGTTGGGTAAGAGTCTATTTATAAGAAATGTGGCATGTAGGATTGAATCTTCTTAAAAGAGATTTAGCAACCCTAACTATAGGAACAAGGCCCTAGCCATTTGCTCCAAGTGTCTGTGCTTGTGCTTTAAAACTCCATTTTGTTTGTGGGGTGTAAGTGCAAGTTCTTTAATGTAGGGACCAAAAGTGATCAACTGTTGAAAATGAGCACACTGAGAAATCTATTGTTTGATATGAGGGTCTTAATATTGGGGTTAAATTGGGTCTAAACCATATGGAAAAACTTTGTAAAAAACTGTTTGGGCTTTAGATTGTATGAGAAATATCCATATGGCTATGCTAAAATCATCAAGCAAAGTTAAAAAGTAATATGCACCAATTAATGATGCTTCTTGGTTTGGTCCCTAGGTATCTACATGCACTATATGAAAGATATTTTTAGTTTCAGTTTGGCTTATAAGGAAAGCTAATCTTATTTGTTTTGTTTGAAGACAAACAACACAAGATTTACAATCTATAATATTAACTTTATTAGGAGAATCTAAATGTGACAAAACATTGTATGATGGGTGCCCCATTCTATTGTGCCAAAGAAAAGCATCAATATCTGAGGTCTTATTTACATGTTGTCATATTATGAATAGGTAAACATTTTCTACTATAAGGTAGTATAAGACAAAGAATCAAGGATATAGAGGTTGCCTATAACTCTTCTAGTTGCTATAATTTGGTCATTCCTTTGGTCCTATAGAAAACAATAGTCATAAGTAAATAAGAACTGTTGGATTTTGAGGATGTATCTTATACATTAAATACATCATAACTAAAAAAATAAAATAAAAACCCAAGCTAAAGGATATAACTTGTTTCATCAAGATTAATTAACCGGAATAATAGGTTTGAAGATTTTACCTTTTGTGTTCTTGAGTTTTTCCACCTTATCTTCATATCAGATTGTCGCAAACTACTACATACTAAGCCCATGGTAATCTACATGAAGATTGAAGAAGAAAACCTCTAAGAGAATGACCTTAAATGATTATTTTATGCTAGCAAAAATAATTATTCTTTGAGAAAAATGTAGAGAAAATTAACAATTAATTTTCTTGGAGGCTATACCTTTTTTTCTAGTGAAAAAAACCAATTTATAAGTATTTTCTAAATAGCCTAGGGTTGCCCAAATAGAGCAAAATTGCCAAAATAGGGTTAAGGGGCTAAATGGCAATTTTTACCATCAAAATGGTCAAATTGGCCAATTTTGTGTGTATCAACGTGCATTTACATGCTGATGCCCGTAGCAGCCCCTTCCCGGGCCCACACGGGTCTGTGACCCCTGGACAATTTTTTTCTCCGGAATTTTTTCACAATCCAATCACGATTCAACTCCAAATAATTTTCTCATAATTTTAGATCCTATCCAAGGCCATTTTATTCCTCCTTCACACTCCCGATTATATTGGTCAATCAAATTAACAATTAATTTGAGCAAGTCATGAGCGGTATCTAGCAACACATCATGACCCCCAATTGATTGGAAAGTCAGTGGATTGATTTTGAACCTTTCCATAGATAATATCTGTGCAATTCGTCCTTTTACCATCCTATACCCAACTCGGTTCAAAGATGGACTATATGTCAGCTCCCGTTAGACTAACTACATCACACCTAGCCCAAGTGATGTTAGATCTCACTAGGACTTATTACTTAATTAAACATGTCACCGAAGATTATCTTCACGACATTTCCATTCTGGTTAGAGATTCCCGAGTAATGATCCCGATAAGAGGCTATGGGTATACACTCCTTCTATCAGGAGTGGTGAATGCTCTATTGGCTACCCAATTACCTTCGAATACCTTAAGTTGTACCCAACACCACCCTATGAGCGACCTCCATAAGGCAATAAGGAATAGAGTCAAAGCACATAATCAGTATCTAAGGTATCCTTGAGTACCTCGAGTCTAAGGATACTTGCATTATTGCTATGATGAGACTATCATTGACATTTGAATAGATAATCTATATGATTGTCTTATAGCAGGTCATCCAATGTACTTGACTACTCCTAGCAGCATCCACATGTTAACTTTGAATATCTCATGCTTATAGCTTATGAGATCTACTGCTTAATCCAATCAAGAAGTATAATATGTGCTAGTCTATCTGGATCAACAATGTCTCATCTTGTTGATCCTATGATTAGGGATAATTTAGAAACTAACATAATTATATATGATAGAAATTTCATTATCATGATCTCATCATGATTTTCTTCATGCTATGTTATATATCAAGAACTTCATTAATTGATTTAAGATCACTATCAATTCATATATCAAATGAACATCAAATTAATGAAGGAACGCCATTAAGAATGTATACACTAAGTGCCTGAGGCAATTGCCTTTTGGACACATTTCTAATATGAACTTCATATGTTCTTGTTTAGTTAGCTTTTGTACTAACAAAAGATTATGATTGAAACTTGGTATGTAAAGAACATTGGTTAGGGTGATATTGGGATTCAATTGAACAGTCCCATACTTATCTACTTGAATTATAGATCTATTTGGTAGGTGAATAGTAATAAGTTTAGGCATATGAGTTAAGGATATGAACATCTATTGTTACACAATAACATGACATGTAGGCCCACTATATAAAATACAAATTCCTAGAACCTTGTAGAAAAGCAAGTTTTAGTCATGGTACCTGCATACTCATGTAACTATGCAAAGTTCACATTGCAATCACTAGCAACTTGCTTTCTTTTCAAGATTTTTGACACTTCTTTTCACCAATTCTGTTATGTCTAATTGATTATG
Source organism: Balakata baccata (assembly GCA_949630135.1). NCBI lineage: Eukaryota > Viridiplantae > Streptophyta > Magnoliopsida > Malpighiales > Euphorbiaceae > Balakata > Balakata baccata. The sequence goes on from CATIWF010160680.1 coordinate 11,815, forward strand.
AGTCACGTTCCCTTCTGTCATTTCCTTCCCCTATCTACAAGATTAACCTGAAACCTTCCCTACTATTCTTTATATCCCTTCTAATTTAACTCATGATACCAATTTGGTATACCATTCGGCTTAAAACAAGTCTCTCTAAAATGAACTTGTTTCTTACAGTTTTCACAATACTTGTTCCCATTCTTTCCAAGATTTTTCTTCTTATTCACCCCTTTTCTATAGTTCTGAATTGACCTAGCTAACAGAACATCACCTTCTACATTTTCTTCTTGACTTATATAAGCTTTTCTTTGCCTCTCTACTCTTAGCACCATAGAGTGTGCTTTATTGACAAATGGCAAAGGACCTTGCATTAATATCTGAATTTTTTGAAGCCATCATCAAGTCCCATAAGGAATTGCATTAAACAATTCAGAGAAATTGAATGTTCAATCATCCTACTTGCACCATAGTCACATTTTCCACAAGTGCAGCATAAGATCGGACTCAAACAGTTCCAACTTGTCCTATAATTTTTTCAATTTTATGTAGTAAAAGTCACAGTCATATTACCTTGTTTCACTATAGCTATATCCCTCTAAAGTTGATAGGTTTGGGGTTCATTGCATTCTTCAAAGTGCTCTTCAATTTCTCTCCACAGATCTAGAGAAGAACTATAGATAAATGACTATGCTATATCTTTAGTCATAACATTGAATATACACGATATCACCATAGAATTGGCCCTAATCCATTATTCATGCTCTTTTGATCCCTCTTTTGGTGTTTCTCTGCTCAATTCAATAGATGACAACTTATTCTTCGCCTTCAAGGCTATTTTCATGGATCGACTCCATATAAGAAAGTTGTGTCATCTAGTAGATTAGTCACCAAAACCATGCATGAATTATCCGAAGCTTGCAACTAAGGAAATATGCCATTGTTGCAAGATCTAACTTTTTCTAATCGTCGATCACACTACTCCTTGATTCACACATAGTAGTAGATGCTTAAAGATTGAAGCAAGGTAAAGTAAAAGAAATTGCAAACCTCAAAGCAATCAAGAATTAGGCGATGAGATTTATAACACCCATTGATGAAAGAATTGCATCTTCAATTGATGAGCAAGAATACAAGCTCAAGATATATATACAACTGTTACAACTAAGAGGAAACAAAAATAATCGTCTAACAACCTTTCCCACCTAAATGAGCTACCTTCTACTTAACAAAGTAGCACTGTTTGGCTATTAACACTGCATCTATAGAAACGACATTGTGCAAGTATATAACTTAGCTACTCTATGTTACAAGAAAATAATAGGAGAATTGTTAATTTAATATTCAAAAACAGTAAAAAATGGAAAACCAATATGAGACCTGTGTAGCACACAGTTTTCTTAAGACAAATTTACCTCATACACAGGTGTTTAGGATAACCGGCATTTGTCTCCCAGGATTCAACAGATTCCAAGTAGTTGTTGAACACACAACACCTATTTACAACGAACTTTAACTTGTCACACCCTCTATCACTTGAGAAGAAGAAAGAAACACTTGAAGAACAATCAAAGTATACTCTTCATCAACACTTCAAAATTCAAGCCTAAACCACCTATTTATACTAGATGGAGGAGACATAAGATTAATTGTGATTAATTTCTTTTAAAGACTGTCAATAATGCTTTTGTAACTCTCAAATAATTGTGAAATTAATCTTTGAAATATCAGAAATTGACATTCCAAAAGACATGAAACTCAAAAGTCTATTCTGGAACAGAATTTACATGGGCGTATGGATCTACCTTGCTCACCCTGCAGACACAACGACACGACCGTATGGATCCACACGGGCGTGTCAGTGGCCTAGCCGTGTGGATCCACACGGGCGTGACAGACTTCCAGAAATAAAAAAAAAATAATTTGTAAAAATTGGGCTTGTTTAGGACCACGAGATTTTGGGCCAACATTCGTGTACGCATGTCGCGCATTGGCCCATCCCGGCCCATGGATTTGCACCCCCTGCGCCTGAGCGCGTAAAAGAAAGCCTTCCATTCTACTTTTCTTACGCATGTAAGAAAGTATTTATATATATAAACACAAGTCAAACTTCAATTTTTAGCGATGTGGGACAAACTCCCACTCACTTTTCACATTTAAATCTCCTTATCAAGGAGCTTACTTTGAATTTCAATTTCTATTCACACAATTTCCATTTTGAGCATATGAATATATTAATTCATAGTCCTTATGTCAAGGAACATATATCCGAATCTTTCTCCCAAAACCGAGTTATGAGACCCACCCCGAATAATCCTCTCAAAATAGCTCATAATCACAATTTTTTCCAATACTCTACTACTCTTCTTCTACTTCTATTCTGCTAAACTATAGACTACTTGTACTCTACTATGTACAAACTTATCAAATTCAATGTCTACATTAGGTAATCGGTTCAACCAATCTCCTTGCAGTTAAATTTATATGATTTTCACATTTAGATTGACCCATTCACATTTCATCATATCTTGGAAGGAATTTGAATTTTTTTTTTTTGTATGAGTTTGGATGGAGTGGATGAGGTATACTTGTACCTAATTATAATAAATTTTTTGTATTCAATATTTTTAAATTATTCACTAAGAAATTATAATTATTTATTCAATGAAAGTAATTCATCACGCACAACTACAAACAAATTAATTTTATTAGAATTTGGATATGTAATAACGGAATTTTCACAACATGAAAGTATAACAAATATTTAACAATTTTATAACAGAAATGTTATGAAGTTAATATTATACTGGTTGTTACAAAATTAAGATTGAGATAGCCTAGCAATTAAATTCTGTTTAGAAGTGAAATTACAGGCCAAAATCATAGGATGAGAGAATTAATTCCGATAGTTTCTTTAAGATTTTGAGAAACAAAACTCGTTGAAGAAAACTAAAAATTGAAAGAGGATGAAGACTAGCCGGTAGCCAAATACGTCTCTTTAGAACATTTTCTATATATAATTTGAAAAATCTGAAATTGAGTATGTAAAATAAGGCTGTCATATCATGGAAATATTACTTTGTAAGTTATAACTAATCACTCTTTAAGAACTAATATAAAAAATTGAGTTTAAAAAAAAAAAAGAAAGAAAGAAGTTCTAAAAATATCTGTAGAAAAACTACTAAAGTAAAACTTTGTGTGCGGGTTAATAATATAAATAGCACTAATTCTTCTTAAAATATTGAAAATTGGTGTCAAACTCTTTAATTATTACAAATTTATATTAATTATTTAGAAAATATTATAATTTGGTATTAAAGTCTAATTTCTATAAAAATGGTGATATGACAACCGAAAAATATGTCATATCAACGTACTATATCATTAGAAATTGTATTTTTTTTATTGATTTGTAAAATCATACTAATATAACTAACATACTATAAAATATTTTTTGTTCAATATAAATTATAAAAAATAAAAAGATAAAATATTACAGCTCCATAAGATTTGATTGAATATAATAGTTATTTTCTCTATTTTTAAAAGTATATTATGAAGTTTCTTAGGTTATTAATTAAAAAAATTATTTATTATTTTTAAATGAAATATTTTGTTTGTTAACTAAAATCTTACTCGAAATAATCAAAATTAACTTCCAAGTACATATTTTTTCTATTTTATTGGTTTTTTCTCTTAATTACGATTTTCAAAATCTAAATTAGGGTTTGCAAAAAACGAAGAAGTGAAGAAAAAGAGAGATAAAGTGTCTTTTAAAAGTAAAATATCTTTTTCAATTTGTGTTTTTTTACTTTGTCATGAATTAAGAGTAAATTTAATTCTTTGTTCGTTACATAAAAATAAATAAAAAAACTAGATTATATATTAAACTAAATCTGAAAATTTTCTTAATATATTTTTAAATTAAAAAGACTAGCTAATATATTCAACCAAACTATATAGATTATGATATTTTACCCAAAATAAAAATCAAAGCAAACAATTTCTTCATATTGAAGAATGAAGACTTCCAAGAATCTCCCACAACTAATTACGGTGTTAGTTAGATTTTCAAAAATCATGCTAAAAAAGTTCATAAATAATGAAAATAATAGTGTA
>CATIWF010160700.1:0-39031 GCA_949630135.1 Balakata baccata
TAAAATTTATTTAATTTAAAATATATATTTTTGTAGTATATAAATATATAGCAAATGAATCAAATTATAATATTCATTTGATGTAGTTATTTATTTTAATAAATTTAAAAATAATAATTAAATAATTAAAAATGTATATACTTTATAAATACAATTATACTAAATGAATGACACAAGAAAAATCAAACAAAAAATAATTTAAAGTCTATTCTTTATTCATATATAATTGTAATTTAATATAAATTTAATTTTAGTTTTAATATTTAAAAAAAAACTCCAAAATAAACCTTTTCAATCACTAGCAATAGTCCTCTTTTGGTAATTTCATTTTTCTTCAAATTGTATCTTTGAAAAATTTAGAATTTTTTGTAGTTTAATTATTACGTCTTTAAATTTTAATTTTATCATATTGAAGGGCTAAATAATTATAATTTTAATATATTTTTGAAATATGAAAAAATAGTGAATTTCAACAAATAAAAAGTGTGAATTATATTTAACATTCTTCAATTCAAAAAATTAAATTAGTTATAAATAGAATTCTTTTTTAAGACTATGATTTATATTTTGTCTATTTAAAACTAATGTTAACCGTAATTTTTAGAAATAATTCTATTTGTATAATAATATGATGTTCAAGTTTTTGTTAATAATAATAATAATAATAAAACTATTCGAAACAATAGACTTTTCTTGGTTTGGATATATAGACTTTGGTATTTCCTGGCCAGTTTCCGCCCTCTAAACTTGAATCAGTCTTGAATCTTGACGCGTTCGAAACAGTCTCTCTCTCTCTACAGGTATAAGATATTATAAAATCTCTCTCTCCAAGGCTCTTTCTCAGTAAAAACAAGAGGTTTTTGGGATTGCCTTTCTTTTCAGTTTCTGCATTCTTCCCATTATCAGGTATGCCGAGATTCTCTCTCTTTTTTGCTGCTTTCTGTTGATTCTGTTTCTATTTCACTTCTTTTCTTTAATTCTTTACCCTCTTATTTAACTCGAATTTATCTAGGTTTCTTTAATTTCTTGAATCTTGTTTGCTCTTCTCGTTATCATCGTAAGGAATTTGTGCTCTTGATTGGTGGCTCTATCTTGTTTCACTTCTTGGATACCCCTTTCATGGGTTTATGCCCTTTTCTTCTTCTCTCTTTGTCCATTTTTTCTATGCCTTTTACTATAGTTTCACTTATTCGTGCCTGTTATTTCTGTTTGGTTGGTGAGAAAATGAAGATAGAAGACTTTTCAAACTTGGGCACTTTTATCTCCCCTTGCTTCCTGGCTTCTTATTTAATGGATGCCGTACCAAAATTGTTGAACTCTAATGGCTAAAAATCTCTTAAATTAGGTTGAGGTGACTCCTAATTATATGTTTGTTTCTTGTCAAATATGATTAATGATTGTTCTTTTTTGTTGTTTTTGTCCTTTTCATCCCTTTTATGTTACTTTTTCAAAATTTTCCATAATATCTCGACAGCTTTTACTTCTTAATCATCTAAAAATTGCGGAAAGCAATTACTTGATCTATTTGTTTCCACCGTTGCTTTGGTCATATATCTAATTTTGAATTTTGATGCCCTTTTGAAATTCATCTTTAAATTCAAATGGTGCTGTTAATGGTCTTCGTTGCCTAATAACAGTGCTGCTTTCCTGCGCTGAAGATTGCACGTACTTAAATTGGATGCTATATCATTTCTGGGTAGTTGTATTGATTCACAGTCAATTCACTGCTACTACAGTCTGACATATTAGTTGTTTCATTTTCTGTAGGATTTTTCTTTGATTATTCATCAGTTGCCTGAACATCTCCGCATTTATTCTTTTGAAAGAATGTTTGGTCTAAAGAAATCTCCTTTAAAGGTTGCTAAGCACAGCAAGGTTGACCCTGAATATCCTGATCCTCCTCGTTCTAACCCTTTTGATTCTGATGATGAGTTGGACAAACATAAAACCCTTAAACCTTCAAGGAAAACTTCCTCAGAGCCCAATCTGACTGCTCCAAGTTTTGGTACCAATCCTTTTGATGAGGAAGAAGAAAAAAGGACATCTTCTTCATCTCCATATTCCCTTAATTCAGCAGCAAGAAATAAGTACAAGAATGATTTCCGTGACTCTGGAGGATTAGAAAACCAATCAGTACAGGAATTGGAGAACTATGCTGTATACAAGGCTGAAGAGACTACAAAGGCTGTTCATGGCTGCTTAAAAATTGCTGAGGAAATCAGAGAGGATGCCACTAAAACTTTGATCACCTTGCACCAGCAGGGGGAGCAAATTACGAGGACCCATAATGTTACTGTCGAGATGGATCACGATCTTAGTCGGGTATGACTTGTGTTGCAAAACATATAATTACTCAAGAATTTAAGCCATAAACATATACATAAAGAAATAAGAGTTGAAAGTCTTTTGAGGCAATTTTACTTTGATTTTATTAACTATTATTATAAACTTCACTGTGGGTAGCACAACTTTTCCAAATGGTATTTAAAATAAGTCAATGATATATATTGCTAAATATTTTTAGGAGGATGATTCTGTTTTACGTCAGCAGTTTTCTATCACAGGATTGTCTTGAATACTATAAACTTTTGCATATTAATCAATGAATTTGAATAGCGATGGCAGTCATCTTGTGCCATTGTTGACTTTAATTAATACTTTTCTTCAAAAGTCTGCTTCAGGAAAATGGTTTTTCTTTTTCATAGTATATGCTCTTAGAAAATACTTTATACGCACAAAGGGAGCAATACCTGCTAGTATACATTTCAGTGTTCAAAGTACTACAACTACAGCCTTTTTAATTTTCCCAGTGGGGAAGCCCTCTTCCTATTGAATTATTTATTTGTATTTAATGAGGTTTTTGATATCAAAGCATGAGGGACAAGCCAAAGAGAGAAATTTCTGTGAGAAAACCTACCACTTATCCCTTGACCTGACTTTAGGACCATGGTAGCATCAATTGTACTCCATTATCACCATCATTGTTCCAACTTCCGACACTGCATTGTCAATCCACCTAGACTGACCATCTATTTGATTGTGTTCTGATATGGTTTCTGCTGTGTTGAAGTTTCAGTAAAATAGTTTCATACTGTAGGTGTCAAGGCCTATATTTTAACGGGTAATATTAATTGTGTACTTACAGAGCTGCATATTCAAATAAAAAATAAAGTAAAAATTCAATATCACATTGTGGACATTTCATAGTTGATATTGTTCTTGTATGCTTGGCATTAGCCGTGACCATGATAACCACTTCAATTAATCTGTCTCTTGAAGTCAGTTCTTTTACACATGTTGCATGTTGATAATATCTTTCATTCTCTTACGCATGTTGCATGTTGATAATATCTTTCTTTTGGTTCTTGTTCTGAAATCTATTTTTTTTTTCTAATACTTGAGGTTTTTTTGTTTTTGGATAATTCATCTTTATAAGTTGATTATAAGCGCTGTCAATTAAAACAAAGAACTTGAATGTGTAATAATAGGTCAGTATTCCACATTTCTTCTTTTTTCCAAACATTATTGCTTCTTGTAGCATTGCAATGATATCTCATCCATAGATGTTTTGCTGTTGGTTCTTGATTACTTCAAATCTTTTGATTTAAATACATTAAAAGAAAATTTTCATGGTTTTTTTTTTTTTTTTTTCTGATTTCAGGGAGAGAAGCTTCTGGGAAGTCTTGGGGGCATTTTCTCTAGGACTTGGAAACCAAAGAAGACTCGTCCAATTACGGGCCCTGTTATTACAAGAGGTTGTTTTTCTCTTTTGTTTGCTACCTACTGATTAGTATTTGGTTTAAAAAGTTTACGTTATTTATGGTTGTAATCCTGTATAAGCACAAATAGAGTTGAGATGACTTGTGCGTTCTGGCTGTCTATCTATTCTGTCTTTCTTCTTCCATTTGTGATTGACAAGTTCATTGAATGAAAAATAAGAGTGCTCAGCTTGAAACAACATGAAATTCTAGGAATCCTATTACTTATCATTTTAATTGTATGTGTGATTTATTTGAATTTTTAGATGATTCACCCAAGAGGAGAGGTAACCAACTGGAGCTGAGAGAGAAGTTGGGATTGAATTCTGCACCTAAAGCCCGAGCAAACACACGAATCCCTCCACCTGAACCTACCAATGCACTGCAGAAAGTTGAGGTTTGTGCTTCTTTTTATTTTTTAAGCAATGGATACTTATAGAACATGAATGAACTAAAAGTTACCATGATGTGTGCCCAAGGAGATATATAATGTGCGTATGTATTCACTTTATTTCACTTCATTTGGGTTATTGGTAAAACAGTTCGAAAATGGAAAGCAAGATGATGCACTCTCGGATTTGAGTAATCTATTGGGAGAGCTGAAGGGTATGGCTGTTGACATGGGAACTGAAATTGACAGGTTAGTTTTCTTGGTTTAAAGTAAGAATATCATCATCATTTGCAATCTGGTAGAAAACCATTTTGAATTTAGCATCATAGCATCATTAATAGAAGGAAAAAAGAAAGAGAGAGAACAAAAAATAGAGTTTAGGTACAGGTGCTTTGTTGGAGAATGTGGCTTCAAACATCAATATTTTTCTTTACCAAACCTATTTTGAGGTGATCCATATTTGAATCTAACCATTTTGCTATGATTCCAGGCAAACCAAAGCTGTGGATCATTTCCAGGATGATGTGGATGAACTGAACTTCCGTGTTAAAGGTGCTAACCAGCGGGGCCGTCGTTTGCTTGGAAAATAGGATGCAGTTTATGTAGTTTGATTGAATACACAACCTGCTGATACTGGCTCCCTTTTCTTACTGTTATTCCCCTGGATATATGGATTTGGATTCAGATTGTTCCCTAACTGATATGGATTTGGATTCAGATTGTTCCCTAACTGATATGGAAGTTTTTTCCCTTAATCCAACATTTTAATTCATGTGGCTCCTTTTTCTATCTTTTGGCATTGGAAAATATTAATTTGCCTTTTATACTGTGCGTCGATTTATTTTTCATATATGAAACTCAGCTATTGAGAAAAGAAAAATCAAAAGCAGCTCTTTGGGATGCCCTGCATGCCCTGAAAGATCATATTTCTCATAATTGTTTACTTACCTGCTGAATATGCTTTTAGAACAATTATTTGAATTTAAAATATGAATAACTGATACAATGTCTCGTTTTTCCCTGTTGTGAATGTAACAAATGATCATTTACATGAATGATTGATGTCATAATCTTTTTGAGTGATCTTATGGTGAGAAAGCTCATCTTGCATTGTGATTAAAATCAACAGTTTCCGTGCTTGCATGCAAATGAGGAACTAAGAGTTGCTGACAGTTTATCCCTTTTTACATAAAAAAACTATAAAGGGAAAATGCATTGTTGGAGTTTGAAGTGCTAACCTCCTCTATTATGAGGCAGACATTTTGCAACTAATCTAATGATGAATTATGTCCTTAATTTGATAATAATTAAAATAAATTTGGCAATTAACATTAATACATCATTAAATCACTAGCCACCTCACTGTCATTAAGTAACGTCATTTATTGTCTATTCTATATTTACAGCAGCTCTTTTTTTTTTTTTCGTTTTAATTCCTCTCCTATTATTATCCACATAATTTCCTTCTTTCCTTTTTTTCTCTCTATAAATTAAGGAAAGAAAAGCAGGAGAGCTGCCATAAATACTCATTCAGACTTCAAAAGAGAAAACTCAGCTGTTGTCTGCACAAAATATAGAAATTTTCATGTTTTTCTTTGCTTATGCTTCGAGTTAAAAACATTTCTCAGCTCTTCTCAGAGATGAACAATATGAAAAGATTTGTTCCTCTTAAAGCCATTTCAGGCCAACAGATTTTATTATTGATGCTTCTGTCTCTCATTGCTATGCCAAAACTCCAAGAAGCCACCCCTGCAATGCCAACATTATATTACAAGCAGCACCACCTCCACCGCTGCCACCTACACCCCCACCACCATACTGAAAGGTGTCGTCATTATTCCCCGGTGACGGTGCAGAATGATCCTAAATTCAGTGTTGAGAAGCGAATGGTTCCTACTGGTTCAAATCCTCTCCACAACTGAATACTGGCTAGTTTCATTTATATTATTGCATATTTACATTGTCTATCTTTTCTAATTCAAATTTAGTTATAATGTCAACTCTATCATATATGTTCTGTTCGTTCTTTCTTTTAGCATATTGTATTCTGTTCATGATATTGATGAAGAAAAACTAGCCATTAAGTAGAGTACTCAATTTATATACTTCAAAGCTCAAAGGGTAGAGATTCTTATGAATTAGTATTTAGTAACACCTAATAATGAACTCATTCTTTTTCAACTTTCACTTGGTTTAGATTTCAATTTCAAAAATTTAAAGTTCTTAAGAGTGGAGGATGAACTTCTAATCATATTTGTATTAAAATGTGAAAAAGAATTATAATTGTGTTTTTTTTTTCCTAGGAGGTTTTGTGCATAAGTTAAACACAGTTAAAAACCTGGAGTTATTGCAGTTTGACCTGATAAATATAAAAGGGAAATAGGGGTTTGGTTTTAAAACCTCAAAAATTTAAAGTGTATAGAACAAACCATACAAATAGTAAAACCTCAGGAAGCATTAAATCAAAAGCTGAAGGAGACATCAATTAAATGCAATCAGCCTTATTACAGATGCCACAGATTCCACAGTTATATGTCTATTCCTCTTAACCTTCATCAATTAATTCTCTCCATCTCTTGTCATTCAATTTCAAGGCAGTTAAGAAAAGGAGCACGGTGTCTTATGCTATGAACAGTTTGTAGCTCCCATTGCAGTCTTACCATCACAGTGGCTCTTACAAGATTTGGCACTCCAGAAGAAACAATCATAATAATACTAAAGGAACTGATAATAATACTGTTTCGTCCAATAAAATTGCACAATAATTCGCTAATCTCACTTTTGTCTTCCATATGAAATGTCATAAAATCAGAAGAACCTGCATAAAGCCTTCTTCCAATTAATTTATGAATGAACACCTACAACATAGGTTCTGAAACATAGACCAAGAACAGGGGCTTGCAAAAAGATTCAACATTCTAAAACATCATTGCTCCCATGTAATTATAAAAGATTTGTTTTAGTTTAACGAAATTTAGATGGCAATAATCATATTTCAAGTAAATTCCCCCTCCCACAAGGAAACTATACAAGTAGTGCTTTCAGAAACAAATTAAATTGAAAATTTGGAGCTGACAATGTATTCCTACATCTGAAATATCAAGATGCTAAGATTCTGATACCTCTAATTACACTTATAAAAATAGGCCAATATGATCTTTTCGTAACTGCAAAAATCATTCTGCAGAGTTATGCTTGCACCACAAGCAGAAACCGGAAGATTTTCAAAAGAGTGAGCAAATTTGCAGTCTCATCAATTATACCAAACTTTGACACCTAAGTATTCGCTAGAATGTATTTCACAACAAATACTAGGGGGCATAAATCCATTAAAATAACAAATTAGGAGTTTACCTCAACGTAAAAAATATTTCTTCCACATCATTGTAAAACAAAATCAAAACCAACAGAATATGATTATGTAAATAAAAAAATTTGTCATTTATCTCTCTCCAGGTTAAACAGCTCAAACATTCCTGAAAAACTGAAGCTACCAAAGTTTCTAGAGTGAAAGCCTCAGCAAGTATCTAAAAGTAATTTTGAACTCTTTAAAAAGCCAAAATATGGCTGAAAATTGGAACTTTTGAGACTTGATTCCACGTGGAGGAAAAAAATATTGCAAACCATTAAATAAAATATCATGGGAAAAAAAAAATACTGCAATTAGCTTGGTAGTTACTCAAAGTGTCTATATTTTTTGGACACAATATTCCCTTCATCTTCAACAACTAACTCATAACTTCTATGGAATAATCAACTGAAATTGGGAAACTAAAATAAGTGAAAATTGTTAAAATTAAATTTCTGGCCAGAGTTGACCCTATTTAAGTTCACATGTAATATACAATAGCAACTAGAAGCACAAACAAATATAAATAAAAATAACCATCAGCTTCAATGTAAATGCTCATTTGAAGGGGAAGAAGAATGGGTCTCCATAACACTCTTGATTTTGGGAGCAAAGAGAGAGTATACGACTGCCTGTCGTTTAGCAACTTCAAGCTGAGTCTTGCCGTCACAGAAAGCAGCAGAGATGGAAGAGGGATCTGACAAGTTCCGGTTTTCATGGAAGGCATCAATGGCACGACGCTTCGTGTATTCTCTGATATTATAATCGCAAAATTGGCGGGCTGTGCGCAGAAGAGAACGGTAGAGAGTGAGAATTTCGCCTTTTGAAACACCCGACAAAGCCATTTGTTTCTGCCCTATATAGCAAAGAGGAGAGGCTGTGAGGCTATAAATGCCCAGATATAAGTTGACAAGTCATTTAGATAAGGAAGTTGCAAAATGATGCATCATGCCCCTTTATAAATAAGAACTGAAAGACTCCACAGAAGAAAGTGCAGGTTACAACACTCAAGAAGAAGGCTCAAAGGAAAAAAAAAATGAAGAAGAAGAAGAGCATCAAATTCTCAGGTAATTATCTTTTCTCTTTTGTAATTTCTATCAGTTTGTTCTGGGGTTACCAATTACATTAAATTAACCAACCGATTTCACCAAAATAAATCTGTTGCTCGATCAGTTTTATGATTAATTAATTCATCACTTCAGTTGAATATCTTTTGGTATATGATTTTAACATTCTATTGAAATCCACATTGAAGTTCAACGGAGTAAAAATTAACACAATTCAACATAATTAACTTGAAAATTACAACACAAGGAAATTACAAGTTCAACCAATCACAGCCATATGATGAGAACCCCCATGCCTAACATTGGAACAGAAAAAGTATCCAGTATATCCCCCATTCATATTGAACTCCCCTTGGATCACAAACAAATAAAATATGTTCATCCAAAAGAAGGAGTTGAATAAGTAACTGGAAATGGAAGATGAAAGTTGAAAGGGATAATCATCCGTGAAAAAAAGACAGATAGATCGATCCTTCTTTCTCCCATAAAAGAAAGTATCAATCATAAATAATGAGAAACCCAAAAAACTACAAGTAAATGGATGAGATATCCCAGCTCACCTTTTTTTCCCTAATTGACCAATACTGGTTCAAGGATATTAAAAGATCAATCTTTTACCACGAATATACATCATCGCCAATATTGGTTTCCACCTTACGCTAATCCAAGAAATGTATGAGTTCCTAACCTAATTCTAATAACAACTTAATTAAAACTCCCTATGTTCCTAATTGACTAAGCGAGTATAATGATGAAGTTTATACTGTTGGGGAATTAAATGCCTTTTTTTTCCATGAATACAAAAATATAATATTTGAATCAACTCCATATGTTTGTTATTATTCTCTTGAAAAGGTAAAGAACTATAGCAAAGAAGAAGCAAAAAAAATGATAAGGAATAGAAACCTACCTTTCGGATCGAAGAAGGGGAGCCTGCTGCGGGAGGAGACTAAAGCGGAGAGCCGGCGACGATAGTGGGCGTGGGGCAGGGGCGGCGCAGTAGAGAGTCACCAGAAGCAGAGATGGGGGATTATACTTCTTTATGCGAAAAATATGAAAAATAAACGACAGAGGTATTCATTTTCGGTGATTGGTTGAAATCGGTATTTTACTTAATTGATCGAACCGATAGAAATTAGCTGATAGAAATTACAAAAGAGAAACAGATAAAGGTTTGGTTAATTAAGCTAACCGAACTGACTGAAATTAACTGATAGAATCATAGAACCGGTGAATAATTTCCAACCGATAGAAATTATACATTTTTCTTGGACTAGTTTGCAAATTTTCTCTTTTTTTAAAAAAAAAAAAAAAATTAGCCATCAGTTTAAGTACCGGCATCAATGCAATTGGAATCCAATTATAAAAGTGGTCTCCACTGCTACATCAGTAAAATTTCAATTACACTTTTAAATATATTTCATGTTTACCATTGTCATGCATTTCAATTTGTGAGATCCCATTAATATTTTAATATATATTATTATTTCATTTTATTAAACTTTCTTATAAAGTAATAAAAGTGGAATCCACATTAAGCTTTTATTCATTTGAAATTATCTCTCTCTTCTTTCATATTTTGCAAGCTTTCAAATTTTCTTTTCTCCATTTAATTATTATATCATCATTTGCAATCGGCTTAAAAGGGATGAAAATGCTCTAATTACCAAAATTTTTTGGTACAATTGACTAAATTATATAAAAAAAAACTATAAATTTTGTAATTTATTACAGTTATGGTCATTTCTTTAAAATTTTGAGTATAATTATATATATTTTAGGATTTATAATAAAATTTGCATCAAGTGAACTGTATCTTAATATGGGTCTATGCGGCAATGATACGAAAAACCATTACAAATATAAAACAATAACATGTAAAACACGGTGAAATTGATGTGAAAAAAATTGTCACATTAGTATAAAAACCAAAATAGTATCATTTTGAAAACTATATTTATTAAAATAGATCTATGAATATCTTCATCAAAATCAACACTTTCTTAAAATATATTTCATTGTAATATAGTTTGTTCTTCTCTTAGTCAAACATTATTATTTTTAGTTTAGGTAAGAAGAGTAATTTAAAGTGCAAAACGACATTCTTTTTGTTAATGTGCAAAACAGTAACAAATTTTCTTTCCTCTATTTAATTGTTATATCACCATTTGCAATTGGCTTGAAATATGACGGGAATGCTCTAATTAACAAAAATTTTTAGTACAATTAGCTAAATTATATAAAAAAAATTGTGAATTTTACAATTTATTACAGTTATGATAACTTCTTTAAAAATTTGAGTTTAGTTATATATATTTTAGGTTTTATAATAAATTTTGTCTCGGGTGAACTGTATCTTAATTTGAGTCTACGTGGCAATGATATGGAAAACATTAAAAATATAAAATAATAACATGGAAAAATGATGAAATTAATATAGAAAAAATTATCATATGAGTATAAAAACTAAAACAATATTGTTTTGAAAACTATGTTTGTTAAAATAGATCCATGAATATCCTTTTCAAAATCGTCACTTTCTTAAAATAGATCTTGTTATAATATGATTTGTTTCTCTTTTAGTCAAACGATATCATTTTAGTATAGGTCGAAAGAGTAATTTAAGGTGTAAAATGGCACTTTTTTTTGTTTATATACATATGTGACAACTTTTTTCATATCAACTTTACTATGTTTTTCACGTCATTGTTTTATATTTTTAATATTTTTTCATGTTATTGTCACGTGGATTTAGAGTGAGGTACAGTTCATCCGAAATAAAATTTGTTATAAAATCTAAAATATATATAATTAAATTCAAATTTTTTAAAAATTGGTTATAATCGTAATAAAATGTAAAATTCAGAAATTTTGTTTTTTTTAATTTAGCCGGTACAATTTTTGAAGTTTTTAATGTAGAATTTCAACGTTCTCATATCTGTTATTATTAGAGTTTTTTTCTCTTTTTTTTTTTAACCTTTTAAAATTTGTGACTCAGTTAAAACTCATTTGTTGCAATAGGATACATATATATATAGTTCTTTGAAATGGTTAAATTTTTTATCTTTTTTGTTTATTAGTCCATTTAACATAGTATTTGGAAAAAAACATTTTCCAAAAAAATTATGTATTTTTAACTTTTTTGAGTTTTTAAAACTACTTTTGGATAAAAATAGGTAAATAGATGTTTTTTCTATAAATATATTCGAGAAAAATAATTTATAAAAAATTTAAAAAATAATCAATTAAACAAAAAAAAAATTCAAAATTTACTTTTAAAACAATTAACAACAATCACAAACATCTCATATATACACATCTCATATATACTGTTTATATTAGAGATTGTTGATACGGTTCCTTTAAATTCATTATTTTTATTCTTATTCCGTCTTATTACTCTCACGATGTGAATATTTATCAAATCATATGTTACACTAATGTCACGTTAGATTAATAATGTAAAATGAATGGAAATTATGAATTTAAAAAAAAAAAAAAAGGCAATTTATACTAAAAACTTAGTTGATGGAGAAATCTAAAAAAATTATAAAAATTTATATATTAAACTTCTAATATCATTTGGAAATAAATATTAAAAATTGTATAAATTTACATATTATTACATACATTTTAAAAAATTCAGAAAGTACAATGTGCCTCCGCCACAAGTACAAAGAGCTTGTTATGTATTAAATTTGGTCGTGTTTGACATTGCATTTGGAAAAAACAATTTTCGGAAAAAATTTTGTATTTTTTACTTTTTAGAATTTTAAAAACTATTTTTAGTAAAAGCAAGTAAATAGATATTTTTTCCAAAAGTATGTTTGAAAAAAATCAGTTTATAAAAAATTAAAAAAATCAGTCAATTAAATCAAAAAAAATTCAAAACCTAATTTTAAGACTTTCAACGGCAATTCTAAAAACCTCAAAGAGAGTTCACCGCCTATAGATATTTCAAGTTTGCGCAAGATTTAACTAAGTAATGCACTCATCATTATTCTTCATCCATAATATTATTGCAGAAACTATAACTTGTCATAATTACAATTACCATAAGAATTACAAGCTTTACAAACTTCATGTATCTGCAGCAAATAACAGTTACAAAGCTAACTAACGCAAGAGGGAGCATCAAAATTAGGAAATACTATGAATGAAATGGACAAAGGACTTACATAAATAGGAGACTTCACATTATTAAGAACAGGGTCTAACTTTGGAATGTCTCCTTCTCTGGTAAGCTCTAATGGGATTCCATTTAGAACCATAGTTTGGCTTCGAAGGTACCCGTCTTTCGGAGTTAAATGGTACTCCTCTCTGGTTAATTCTCCATCTGAAGCTCGGCTTCCAACCCAGGAAACCGATCGCTTAAGGCCGCGCACGAAAGAGTTTTCTTTATGTATATTCAACTTCATAGTCATACTGTTCTGTACACTGATTACAAAATCTGTCTGATTGCTTAAATTTATTAGCAGTAAAGTTATACCAGCCTGTAACAAATGGTTGACAGCAGTCAATACATAGTAACCAAATTCAATAAGCTACAAAAATTTGGTGGATGTTGAAAACACAAATATAGTTATGGTATTTGATGGGAAAGTTATTAAAGCTTCAACATGAGTGAAGGATTTGAGTTAGTTGTGAGATGAAACAATAGCATATACAAATTAGTTGCATAGTTTCACGAAAGAACAGCCTAACATGGGTCCAATGAATATATTTATATGCTTAAGACCATTCATTAATAACCTATGAAGTATGCTCTTAAATGTTAAATCTCGAAATTTGCAAACTAGTGAATAGAAATTGATTAACAGATGAATGCAGTAGTGTTGGTGCTGATTGAAAACATTTTATAAAGGTCCTGAAAGCTGTAGGAACAAAACAAAGTAAAAATTTCATGAATAAAATTCCCATTCAAAATTATTATAAGGGTAATGCAAATTTAAGATTTGGTTCAGCACAAAAAATTTTTGGTTTTCTTATATTACAGGAAAGTAGGCATAACTACTCATAAAGTAAGCCTTCTATATATGTTAAAGCACAAATATGAATTCAGAAAATGCGACCCCTGTGAATTTCCTAAAAGCTTACTCTAAAGGAATGAGCCACCAACATGCTGAGAAGTGATGGGAGGAGTTCAGACACAGGGTGACTCATAGGAACATACCTGTGAGACAAAAGTTGCCACATGGTGGTGTTTTTGTTGTGTGATATGGAAATATTTATATCTCCACCGTCTTAAAACTCAACTAATTTGGTTATAACATAGAATAGAACATAGCCTTACCTTTCCTTTCGAGCAATGGGCATAAGCACGTAGATATGGTGAAGCATCACTACCAACAGCTAGAACACCTTTCCCCATAAGACGATGCCACAGAAGGGCGCTAATGAAACCAAATATGCAACAAAAGAAAGAACTTTGGATCAGATATGTCACATAGAAACAAATATAAATGGGAATACATAACATACACTAAAATGTTTGCTTTATTAGGTACTTAAAAAAATGTCATGCTCTTGCCTGTAGTAGTCAGGGTTGGGCACTAGTGTACTTATATTCAGGAGACCATAGTTTCCACCAACAAGTGTCTGCCTACAGTAAACTTTGGTGTTGTACTTGGATGCCATTCCAAGCTGGTCTAGGTACCTGAACATCATATGTAAACAAATGAAAATTTGAGATCATGCTCAATCCAAGCTTGACAATAATCAACTTTTTCTAATTTCTAAAACAGAAAGCATAGTCTAAGCACTTGGGAAAGTGAGATTACCAAAAGCTGTTAATAAATGTATTAGACACATGACGACCGCCACTATTATAGGCCCCACCAGATTCTCCAACCCAGGCGGAAGACCAAGGACCATTCTGCTTAATGGTTTGGGCAAGACTACTGAATGTTTCTGATATCTTGCTCAAATGACTAGGATCCAATATTTTATTCACAAGGTGAGGATCATCACCTGCAATGTGGCAAGAAAATATATTTTTACAAGGAAAAGAGGCTAAAAAACAGCAGTGCATGTTTCTCACTCACAATCAATACTGCTTCATACCACCAAAAAAGGAAAAAATCTCAACTCAAATTTTCCAACATATGCCTACCTTCAATTCACAAATGATATCACCTGTTTTAAAAATGTCAAATATGCGTTGCAAATTTCAAACTACGAAGGCAGTCTCTAAGTCCTTGTTATACATGGTAGCATTGAAAAGCAGTCAGGTGAACTACAATTGAGGAGATTTCCCAAAATAAAATTTCACTGATATTAGTTGACCTAAAGCTTCTCATGCTTTGATTATCAGAGAAGACAATCACAAGTTTAATGACTTTTAACAAAAACGGCATTTACCCCATTGATTTATCAGGAGATTACAGCATACTCACCACCTTACTTTGTGGGACTTTTCTAAGCACTAATTACAACTAATATGTAAGATTATTGGTTTTACAGGAAGAAAAGAAAACAGTTTCTGAGAAGACAATGAAAGATGACTCCTATTATAGCACCCATCTGTATAACTATGTTTAAACTGATAAGCATAAATGTAATTATTACATATTTAATATTTCTACAATCCCATATATTACTTTTAAGTTTTGACGGCAAAAATTATTTTTGAATTTATTAACTGCAAAAAATTTTAGCACAATAGCAGCCTACCTGCACCTAGGTTGTATATGTGATGAGTCATAACATTGACAATGCCTGAACCAGAAACCTGAAGAAACTTAGCAAACCACTGCAGATCGAAAAATCCTCCAGGTGCTACAAGTGCAGGTTTGAAGTTAGAGTTCTTATACAAATCAATGATAATACTTTTAAGGTTGATTACATCTTCTCCATAGAGTTCAGCCTTGACACTGGCACCAACTCCACTTCCACTCAACTCATTACCTGCCATGGTGAAGGCAATACTTAATAAAAAGCGAAAGACAGTGAATTAAAAGAGGACTTTGTCCAAGTCTTGTACCAAATTCCCACGAATCTATCTTGTGCCCTTTTGCAATGGTGTAGTTGATAAAAGCATGAGCGTTACTAGAATCCCACGCTCCTCCCCAAACACCCCTACTGATTTGGTGCCTCCCATAGAGGGCATTCAAGCTAAAAGTCACAATGGCCCTGCAGATACAAGATTCTAATAATAATTATACACTCTCTTCCAGGGCTCCACTTGCTTGGTTTGAAACATATGGTGTTGGAACTTAAATATGTAATTCTGCTAGGGAAAACACTACCAATAAGGAATCTCAATTTTGACTTCCCATGGGATTGGGTTGGAGAGCAATTGCTGGTTAACACTTCAATGTACCAAAAGGAAAAAACTTAAAGTATAGCCGATATATATAAATGGGGAAAAGCAAGAGTGTCTAGAAACAATCTAGATGGTGAAAAAGTTCAGCGCATAACTTTATAAGATTGAAATGTAAATTAAAGAGAAAACTAAAGAATGAAAAAGATGCATAATTGCTGCAGAATGGCTAAAATATGGTTAAAATGCTTCAAGTTTAATTTGCACATCAAACTAAGAGCTTTTATTTACTTATTTATCTATTTCTGAGCATTTAGCAAAACAACAGCTACCCTGAAGAAAAAGTTGAAGGCTTTATGCAATGAAAACTCAGGAGAAAGGATTTCAAATCCAAAATATTGAAATCATTAATGTATTGGCAGAGCATAAAAATTCAACATAAACAAACTGAAGATTCCATGAAATGAAAACTCGTGGGAAAGGATTTCAATCCAAGAAATTGCAATCATTGTAGGACACATTAAACTTAAAGTAAAACGTTGTCACAATTATACTTTGATGAACACTAGTGTTTCACATATTATAATAGGAAAAAATAAATTGAACAGATAAGGTTATAGAGCAGTTTTTTAATTAAATATTAGTAATAGAATATTATCAAATATATATATATATATATATATATATATTAGTAATAGAATAAGTTAAGTACCCCAGAATATTAGCATCAAGAGTTTGATATGGAAAATAATATATCACCAGTAGGTACATTATGATTCAACCAGATGACTGTTGATTTTAATATTTTTATTGAGAATAGAAAGAAGGGGTAACGAATTCAAGTGCTAAAATCATACCTAGTTCTACTGAATAAATGGTTCAATTCATCCCACCGAGTCATGTGTAAGCATCCCTTTGAAAATCCAAACAACCCATCTTTCATCTTTCTAAATGGATGGCAAGGAGATTTCAGGTTTCCTACATCATACAACACTTGGTCTTGCAAAGAACCTCCAATTCTTATCCTCAAGTTCCTGAAAGCTATAAAGCCACCAACAAAAGACTACTATGTCACGTTGAAAACGAGATTAATCACATATGGTGCATATTTTAGTTATTCATCAATCTTAAATGGATCCTACAAACCTTGTATAGCTTTTGCAAGAAGAGGACGAGACAAGTCCTAAGAAAAACAAACAGCACAATCAAATTATTAAAATGATTCAAAGTTTTTGTCATATCCAGTTAAAAAATCTAAAAGAACAAAAAGAAAGAAAGAAAGAAAAGTGTAGCAGAACCCAATTGAACATTTCAAAATCTGATTCAATTTACCAAGAGAAACAGGATTCACAGCCTTACCAAATTTATGACAGATGAATAGCCCCACGGACAGTGATTGTAGTTGCACTTATCGTGGGGCCACCAATCAAGAGTAGCACAGATGAAATTATCATCAGTTTCAGCTATGGTGACTGTCCCATCAACCACAATCGTAGCATGTTTCACATCTTGAGAAAAAATCTCAGGAAAAGAAGCCAAAAGGAAAAGCAAGGATAAGCAGAACCTCATTGGCTGATTAAGTTGAATGACCTCACCAGCACCTCAACCTAATCAGATCAACTGCAGCTGGAAAACATAAATGGGTAAATTTTCCCCCTTGCTACATGACTGCAAAACTTGCCAAGAGACTGAATAATTAGAGCAACACGAGAAGTGAAAACTAGAAGGAATAAAGGACCAGAATAAAACTTATGCAAAAAATTACAAGATGTCCAATTCTTTGATTAGATTCAAGAGGATACGTAATTTTCAATTTAAGAAAATTATTGTTTAGGTGAATTTTCAAAGAAGTCTTACTACCACCGCTGAAACTTAGCTTTCAGTTCTAAAGGAAGCCGCTAAGCTATTCAGTTTGAGAATATAAGAAGATCAAGAGATAAAAAGGAAAACAGAAATAACAGTAGGAGAGGGTATTAAAGACAGTAATAAGAGAACAATGGAATATAGATCAGAAACTAGAAAATTAAAAAAGCAATATAAGGAAAAAAAAACGAAATTCTGTATTAATTGCCATGGAAGATGGTTGTTTAATCCTTCAGTTACAGATACCGAGAGTGAGAAAGGAATGCCATTGAATTCAACAACTATAGTGTCTTATCAAACTAAAATCTGAAAAAAAAAAAAAAAAAGGCAACAGGACACTAAAATCGTAGTCAGAAACCGATCTCACATCACAAAGATTCACTACTAATATGAAAACGGAGTCTAAACTCCACTAATCACTAACAAAGTAGCAATCTTGAAAGTTGAACTGTATGACAAAAAATCAGCAACCCAACAAACACTAATAACCAAATCTAAGCTGCCTTCATCTCATCCAACAGAAGCAAGGAGAAGCCAATTGAAAACTCACCTCAAAAACCAAATCTGAGAATCAGCCAACAATTAAAGACACCATTGAAGCGCAATATCATGAGAAGTTTCCTCCTATAAAGCACATAAATAATGTGGGTCTTTTATGTCAAAAGGAGCTTTCTTTCTCTATTTTCTTGCCTTGCCTTGGCGTTTTTGACATGTTTGTAGCCATCTACCACATATTAGCTGAAATGGGTCGATGTCAATAGGGATTGGATTTAGTTAAAAAGTGGACTTGAATTTTTGCTAAAGATTTTAGCGCAAAGATGAACTTAGTGAGGGGTTAGGTAGAGAATACAGTCAAGTATATGGTTAAAAAAAGAAAAGAGAAATAAAAGGAAAAAATAGCTGTAACAGGTGAGATTCTAAAACGAGGCGTGTGAGCTATACCCAGCTTAGCTTTAGGTGGAAGTTAAGCTTCTTTACCAAATCTTTGTGTAACAGAAAATTGGTTTTCTTGATTTTTGCAGTCTCAATCTAAAAACTTGCTTGACAACATATTTTTAATCATTTGACAATCGAATTTTTTTTTTTTTTTGGTTTTTTATTAGATTAATTTCATTCACTGAATTTATCAGTCAGAAAAAAGAAATTTATTTTATAAAAAAACCCAAAATTTAAGAATTTAATTCAAAAAATATGTGACAATTCATCTTATTTTTTCAGCACTATATATCGTTTCACCCAATTTTTGCGCAGTCATGTGCCATTCCACTTCATCCTTAAATTTTATAACTCATTAAAATAAACAAAATATAAATTTTTAGTTAAATGATATTTTTCAGTTAAAAAATATCTTTTATGACATAATTGCAATATAAATATAAATTGAACCACGGTACATGAAATTAACCTTACAGAACTATAAATAGACTTTCTTTAATGAAACAATATAAAACTTAATTTCATATATTACAGTAAGTGAAAAAAAAAATTAAATTCTCATAACTTTCTTTAACGAAGCAATATAAAACTTAATTATAGAACTTCTTTTGTAGAACTTTTCATGGCGAAAAATTCTATTATTCTGATTTCATTTTTTGAGATTAAGAAATTTTAGAAATAAAAAAAAATTAAATTTCATTTTTTTTATACGAATTGAGAGGTTTATGAGAATGAAATACAAGAAAGACTTCCCAATAGCCAAAGTAAAATTAGCATTACGATTTGCAAAAAAAAAACGATTTAAAAAAAAAATTGTATTTTTAATTTTTATAGTTTTGAATAAAGAAATTTGGACACAAATCCCTGATTTTGTATAGTAATTTAAAATTTTTTCTTACAAAAGTTTCGTTTACATATACCAAGTTTCATTTCCTCAAATATATTTCCTCCTTCTCACATTTTTTTTCTTATTCTTTTATCATTTTTTCTACACCACAATCAATTTCGTTTACCATCAAACCGACTTCTGATCATCACAAAATTTGAACCACAACTAGTTTTATGTTTTTTCATCACTCTGATACCATTAGTTTTTTTCAAAATTCGACTAGATTTAAGAGATCAGTGAGGAAACAATCAAGTGTAGGGGCTGCCCTCCCATTTTTCTTATTTTTCAACTTTCTTTTGTAAATTTGACACTAGAAATGAACTTAAAGATCCAAAAATCTTGAACTTGACAGTTTGAGTTCTGAAAATCACTATTTGATAGTTGATCGGGAAACGGAAAGTCAAGTATGAAGCTGTCCTATTCATTTCTCCTATTTTCCGTCTTCTTTTTTCAAATCTAACACCTGAAATGAACTCAGATGACGGAAAAACTTTGGAGTAGATAGTTTGAGCTCCATGAGCCACCATTTGAGGGTTGTTGGTAACAATTCTTTCACTCGTTGTACATATAACCTATATATAGCTTACATATAGTTAATATATAAAGTTTTCTGTAGATATTAATTCAAACTATAGCATATGTTATAGTTTAGGGTCAAGCTATATGTATATTTATATGTGTTGATAGATATAACACTTATATAGTCAACATATAATAAACATATAACACTGTATTATATATATATAAACTAACAGATAGCAACATATATTACTGTAACTATAATGCAATAATTATTTCCATAAAATGCAGCATATCATACACTGTATACGCATTATATGAACACTATCTGAATATTATAATACTAATGTTTATCAATAATTAATAGACAAAAAAAAAACAAAAAATCGAGATTAAATTGTACAAGTATAATTTTTGCTTCGATCTCAATGTGAAACCAAGAAAACTATTACATTGAATAAATTATCACATGAATAATGATCTATTTAAATGTAGAAAATTAATCAGTTTAGGGCATAAATTTGAAAAAAAAAAGGTGGGATTAAATTGAAATTTTGCCATAATTAAATTTTAAGAGAGATTAATGAATAATTAATTAAAATTAGCTAAAGTAAATGAGTGGTGCATGTGATACACATGGAAATTAATGAAGATGACCATTTTTATTTAAAAAAAATTTTAATTCTTTCAAAAACTTATAAGACCATTTCACTTAACTCCACTACGCTTAGCTCCACTTTCTATCTCTCTTTCTTTATTCCCCAATTTATGCATAATCAAATGCAAACCATTTTCAACTTTCTTGATTTTACTGTTACTGGAATTCTTCCTTAATTAATCAACGTTGTATGATGGGTTGCTCCACCTCCCGGCGGTGGTGTCTCTTTGACATTAGTTTACCAAGAAGGGCTTGCAAGTAAGATGTATATATCCTTCTTTTGCTTAATATCCCAATTATTCCTTTCTTTAAAAAAAAAAAAGTAAAGTAAATAATAACAACTCTAGTGTTATATCTTTGTCCCGTTGTCTTTGATGTTGGAAGCTATAAAATTCCTTTAGTTCAATTGAGTAAAACCGATACATGCGAGGGAGTTGAACTAATGTGTGGTCGTTGGAGCCAAGTTAAATTGATAGAATAGGCCGACAGCTAAAGACACAGACGGTTGCGGTGAAGACCCGGCGAGCATGACAAGTCTCTCTATTTGCTTAGCGGTAAGCAGGGAAAAACGAAAGTGGTAATAGTAGAAATTAAAAATACGGAGCAGCCTCTTGTAAATAGAAAGAAACACCGCAATAAAAACACGTAAAAAAATATTTTTTTTAGAATTATATTTAAAAAAATTAATTTATAACAAATTAAAAAAAAATTAACCAATTAAATAAAAAAATTTTAAAATTATTTTTAAAACACTCAGCATAACATTCTTAGTTAATTTGTTACTAATTAGAGTTAGCAATAGCAATGTTTTATCTTTCTCGACTTCATTTAAAAAGTCAAAGATAAATCCAAATGCACTAATCTCAAAAAATTTAGAAATGAATTAAAATCTAAAACAGTTGGATCCAATTATTATGTGAGTATAAACATTCAACTAAGTATAAAATAACAAATAAATTCATTACTTTTGTAATCATGATAAAATAAAATAAAAAACTAATTCAACTTCTAAATATAATAACTAAAACGAATTTTTATCACCAATACATTTATTCGAAAAACATTAGTTTTGTCAATTATTAATTTATTACAAATGAATATTTTTCAATAATTGATCACAAAAATTGTTCCTAAATCCTAAACATAATAGCGATTTGATATGTGTAAAATGGTAAATGCATTTTTATTTGTATATTTATTATAATAGTGTATTATTATGATTATTTATAATCACCATTATTTATGGCTAAACAGAATTGAAATCTCACCTAACACGACTTTATGTCTTTACCAAACATATCTAAAGAATTTTGGCAACTTTTCTCCTCTAATTATTTCAATTTCATTCTTCCTTGCCAAATCATAAAATGGAAACTTTTTTATTTTTCAGTCATTGAATTTTCAAATTTTAATTTTATCACTCTAAAATTTTGAATAAATTTATTATTTTTTTTACATTGAGCACTTATCAATTAAATTAAATATCGATAACACATAAAATTTGAAAATCCAATGAATTAAATATCAATAACACATAAAAAAAGATAGATTATATTAACAATTGGAGTAATTTTTTTTATACATAAATTTATAATAAAAACTTAATATATGAAATAATAATTATTTATATCGGAAATTAAAATATTTTGAATTTTATAAGATCTCTTAACTTTTAATTAGAAATTTTAAATTTTAACTTTGAATTTCATAAATGAATATAAAATATTTTTATTTTTTGGTGGATTGATTGATTTTTTAATTTTAGTAAAGAAGGACTTCAGCAGTTTAATAAAAAAAAGGGAAAATGTTGCATTTTAACCATCTTCTTCCTTCCTACCACTACAAAAGCTCACATTTCTCTGTTCCCTCCTTCCTCTTATTCTTCTAAAATATCAAAAGAAAACCCTAAACCAAACAATTTGTTTCATAATTTCTCAATCTGCATAGTTGTGTTATCGACATTTTCTCTCTTTTTCTTTTTCTAATTTCAATTGCACAAGAACCCATTTTGCTATTTCAACCTTTGAGCTGCATTTGACTAATCTTTGTTTTTTCCCCGTCTTCGAAATCAAAATTCCATCTTTCTTGCTGATTTCTTATCTTTACCACGCTCGACGATCCTCATTGTTATACACGACCCACTTCAATTTTTTGTTTCGTGATCGTGTATGATCAATCAATTCCGCATTTTGTTGCACAAATTGAGAGATTTGAAGCACTCCTCCTTTTGTAAAATTAGGTTATTAAATGAGAAATCTAGTTATTTTCCTTTCATAGATTAATGATTTCGTTTTCTTCTTAGAGGCGACATAGTTTGTG
This sequence comes from Balakata baccata, assembly GCA_949630135.1. NCBI lineage: Eukaryota > Viridiplantae > Streptophyta > Magnoliopsida > Malpighiales > Euphorbiaceae > Balakata > Balakata baccata. The sequence continues at coordinate 23,011 of CATIWF010160700.1, forward strand.
TTTTGATGGAGAGCACTGGAGAGGCAATGGATGATCAGGGCTCAGGATGGTTTCAAGTGAAAAAGGTGTTGTTTTTGTGATCAATTTATTTGGCTCCAATTATTTTATGCCCCTGTAATGTGGTGTTTTGACTACTAACATATGCTTTATATTCATTGCTAAGACTCCCAATAAGGAAACATAAAACTCTAGTGTACCATGTTTTTATTTTTTTTCTGTTTACGCTTAGCTGTGGACCATCTTGTTAATTTGTTTTGTTTATGGAGTTGTATATTTGAAGAACTAGTTCACTGACTGGCAGATGCCCATAGATTTAGACCCTCTGATAACTAAATATTCAGTTGAATATATTTTATTCTTTCTGGACAGTGCTTCATGTGTGCTTTAAGTGATCCTGCACGCACCCAGAAGAAGACATAATGCTTTTGCTCTTTTTGTTCAATGATAAGGGGGTTTCTACACCCTACTTCTGCTGAGCATTGCGCATTCGGTTTGTTCTATCTTTGAAGAAGTTTGTTTGGTTTTTTAATTATATATATATATATATATTATTTATTTATTTTTGTTTCGATTGTGGTAACTTTTTGTTGCGTTGATCTATATATCACTATTTAATACATTCTTGAGGAGGCTACTTGTTCAAGTCTCCATGGCATACTTTATGCCTTTTGATTTTTTTTTTCTTTCTAATTTTTCCTCCAGAAGCACAGAAGTACTGCCAAGTTTTCCATTCAAAGTTGGTCTGGAGGATTTTCGGGAAAGAATGGTTCTGGTTATCAGCCTCATCTTTCTTCATGTGAAAAAAGTGGAAATTCGCATGGGAAGCGCAGATCCCAGCTTCCAAAGAGGGGAGCAAAACTATCAGTACGCAGCCACAGTGATGTTGGTAATTCTGCTTCAGTATCAAATGAGAACGGAAAGGGTGTGTCCTGCCCTGATAAAACAGTGAAACAAGATACTGACAATGGTGAATGTCCCAAGTTGTCACAAACGCTTGCTGCTAATTCCAATGCTAGAGCTGATGGTACTCATAAAATCTTAGATATGGGTAAGCCTGATATGGTTCCGAAAATCAAATGGGGTGATCTAGAGGATGATGTTTTGGTAGTCTATGAAAATAATTTTCGAGCTGATGTCAAATTTTGTGATGCTGGAGAAAATAATTTAATGGCTAGGAATAGAGGAGTTTCTCCACACACATGCCTCCAAGAAACCAAATTGACAGAAACATCAGTAGATTTAGATAATTTTCCAGCTCAATCTGTTGCACCAACTAGTAAGGAAGGAATGAACTGTAAAGAGGTGGAAATTTCTTCAAAAGGTATGCAAGTACAAATTACAAATGGCAAAATGGTTGGTTCAAATGAAATTTCAAACTGTAAGGAAACCCATAGCGAACACTTTAAACCAGTAGATAATTATTTATGTTCTACTTCTAAATCGATTGAGGCTGGGATGTTGAAACTTCAGGTGCCTGTTGCTGTGCCTGAGGTAAATGATTCTAATATTCCCGACATGCCAGGTATGAGCAGAAATTCCTCAGTGATTCCCCATGGCAGTGAGTCAATTCTCACTGAAAAGGGTGAACCTGACATTTCTAGGGAGGGTGGTGTGGTGGTGGAACTTCAGTTGCCTGTTGTTTCTTCAATAAATGAATTGAAAAATTCTAAATTACCAGTTGCAGATGAGAATTCTGGTAAAGTGGTAATTCCCTCAGATGGCAAATCAGTTCTACCCGAAAATTTTGATTCCAGAGATACTGAGAGAGTGATGAAACTTCACTTGCCTTATATATCAGAGGTGAATGAGTCACAACTTTCTGAAGTATCAGTTACAAGTGTGGACTTATGCCCTGCAGCTGTAGTTGCTCAGGATAGCAAGTCAATTGCAAGTGACAAGTGTGGACCTGAAATTTCAGGAGACTCTACATTAGGAGCTTCTGCTGAAGACTTAGGAGATACACTTGATAAAACAATAAATAATGAAGTGTCAAAAGACCAGACGTTGAGCCCCCTTGAAGATGTTGATGCAGGTGAAAGCAAAGAAAGGTTCAGGGAACGACTGTGGTGTTTCCTGTTTGAGAATCTTAACAGGGCTGTAGATGAACTTTATCTTCTTTGTGAGCTGGAATGTGATATAGAGCAAATGAAAGAGGCCATTCTTGTTCTTGAAGAGGCTGGATCTGATTTTAAAGAATTGACTACTCGAGTGCAGGAGTTTGAGAACCTAAAAAGGTCCTTGTCTCCGTCAATTGATGGGATTCCTGTCCCATTAAAGTCTGATCATCGCAGGCCGCATGCTCTCTCATGGGAGGTAAATGCTTTTCTTCATTTCTTCATGAATATGGCAACTTTACTTTCAAATCTTCATTTGCTGTTTTCAGATCAAATGCCTAATGATTGCCTGAAAGGAAAAGGATGGAGGGATGGTCTGTTCCACACAGATTTTATAAATGAATTAAATAAATAAATTATCAAAACTGAGATGGTCTTCAATTCTATTATGTGGTGATTGAAGGATTTTTTTTTTTTTTTGCTGGAAGTTCCTTAGAAGTTATATGCCATGAGGGTGAGCTTAGGCAAAATAGTAAAATGGCATAATTCTGACTAGAAAGTTTGAGTCAGGAAAAAAATATTTGTGGTAATATTGGTGTTGTTATGTACAATTTTTATCCTTCAATCTCTTATCTTGGCTTTGATTGTTTTGGTTTTAATAGTGTTCAATCCCTAATGTAGTAAAAATTTAAAATGAAGCATAGGTTTGTGTTGTGTGTCTGTTTGCAGTTGCACAGAGATGTGAACTTTTATCTTGAATCAATATGAATGATTGCTATTAGGTATTGGATGCAATTTTTTGTTGTTCTTTTGATTGCTTTTATACTCTGCCATTAATTCATTATATCATGGCTCTTCATTGAAAAAGGGGAAGAAAAAAACCGTGCAGATACTACAAATCTGATAACTTACGTGAATATCTGCTCCCCTATATTTAGAACTTTTGAAGTGGGATGATTTTGTATTTCTGCTTGCTGTCCTAAAATTATCTTCATTGTTCAGCTCTTTCATATGAAAATAGTCAGTGATTTCTTGCTTAGTATAGGTTCGGAGAATGACGACTTCACCTCACAGAGCTGAGATATTATCATCATCTCTAGAGGCTTTTAAGAAAATTCAACAAGAAAGAGCTAACATACTTGCAGCTAATAGTAGTAAAGCTGTGGCGCTCGAGTATTCTGATTGCCAACATGTGTCCGGCAATAATTTGTTGAAGTCAGCAAGAAAAAGTGATCTGATACCCAATCCTAGAGATTCAATAATAAAATCAAGAAAACAAAGTGGAAATTCAGATCTTGCTCAAAGTAGTTTAAATGGTGAGAAGCGGAATGTTGAATTAGGGAGGTCGAATAAAGTAAACTTTGTACCAAGTGATCAGGACCAAACTCGTAACTTATCCTCAGATGCCAATGTATCTCGGTTGCCTTCTAGGGATAGTTCTGCTGCTGTTGTGGCTGGAAAAAATAGAAAAGAGTCAGAGCTGGATAAGCTACTGCATAAAAAAGAGAAAACATTAACAGAAAATACTATTGAGAAAAACTTAAAATCTGCAGATCCTCCTCGGAAACAGATTACTCTTTCTGAAAAAGATAAGGACAAGAGGAATTCATCTTCACGGAAATCAATGGATGCATGGAAGGAGAAGAGGAATTGGGAGGACATACTGTCATCTCCTTTCCGTGTCTCATCCCGTGTATCACATTCACCAGGTATGAGCAGAAAAAGTGCTGAGCGTGCACGCATTCTGCATGACAAATTAATGTCGCCTGAGAAGAAGAAGAAAACTGCTTTGGATTTAAAAAAAGAAGCAGCAGAAAAGCATGCACGGGCTATGAGAATCAGAAGTGAGTTGGAGAACGAAAGAGTTCAAAAGCTTCAGCGAACCTCTGAAAAATTAAATCGAGTGAATGAGTGGCAGGCTGTTCGCACTTTGAAGTTACGGGAGGGAATGTATGCTCGCCAACAGCGTAGTGAATCCCGGCATGAAGCTTTTCTAGCTCAAGTTGTGAGGAGAGCTGGTGATGAGAGCAGTAAAGTTAATGAGGTTCGCTTTATTACTTCCTTGAATGAAGAAAATAAAAAGCTTATGTTGCGCCAGAAACTTTATGATTCTGAGTTGAGGAGAGCTGAAAAACTTCAGGTGATAAAAACAAAACAAAAAGAAGATATGGCCAGAGAGGAAGCTGTTTTAGAACGAAGAAAACTAATAGAAGCTGAAAAGTTACAGCGACTTGCTGAGACACAGCGGAAAAAGGAAGAGGCTCAAGTTAGAAGAGAAGAGGAGCGCAAAGCGTCAAGTGCAGCGCGTGAAGCCAGGGCAATTGAACAGCTTCGAAGGAGGGAGGAACGAGCCAAAGCCCAGCAAGAGGAAGCTGAAATGTTGGCACAGAAATTAGCTGAGAGACTTAGTGAAAGTGAACAACGTCGCAAGTTTTACCTGGAACAAATACGGGAGAGAGCATCTATGGATTTCAGAGATCAGTCTTCACCTTTACTGCGAAGATCTTCAAATAGGGAGGGTCAAGGTCGATCTACACCAACTAACAGTGGTGAAGTGAATCAAGAAAACAATGTTGCAGGTACAGGAGGTTCTGCTCTCTCAACAGGAGTTAATAGCACATTGCAACATTCACTGAAGCGACGAATCAAGAAGATTCGCCAAAGGCTGATGGCTCTGAAGTATGAATTTCCAGATCCTCCAGTTGGTTCTGAAAATGCGGGTATTGGATATAGAACTGCAGTGGCAATTGCAAGAGCGAAATTAGGGAGGTGGCTTCAAGAACTTCAAAGACTTCGACAGGCAAGAAAGGAGGGGGCTGCTAGCATTGGCTTAATGACTGCTGAAATGATCAAGGTACTTGTTTTGATCCTTTATACTTACACAAACATATGAAATGGAAATGAACAACATTTATCAAGTACACAGACAAACACCTATGAATGTGTTGACCAGATAGCTGAGAATTTTAATGTTCCAAAGCTGAAAATACAGAACTGACTACATTCTCAAGAAATAGGATTATAAAGTTCCGAGTTTTATAATGGTTGGAGATTGAGAATTGTCTTCCTTTCTTTACGATCTGCTTTGTGCCGTAACCTACCTGGAGTGCAGGTGTTGGCATTTTGAGTGAAATGCATTGTTAAAAATCAGAAATTTTTATTTTGCTCAGAATTGCAAACTGCAAGGCTAGTGCTCATGTTTTACAAGTGAGGATTCATCAACTGGCAACATTTACTACTTTGATGGTTTATTGCATCATATGGGTGTACTAACTGTGCCCCCTGCATATTGTTGTAGCAATTTTTGTTGTTTTAATGCTAGCAATAAGATTGTGATGGAAGATATGCTTACAATGGGATACAAGTTTAAATTTCGATTATATTGTGTTTTTATGCTGAAACTTATGAGGATAATCCTAGCTTTTATGATTCTCATCCTTTTTTTTTTAAACCTAAGAATTTTGTTTAATTTATAATTTATTGCATTCTAAATATTTCTGGGATTCAGTTTTTGGAGGGAAAGGACCTGGAGCTGCAGGTTTCTCGGCAATCTGGTCTGCTTGATTTTATTGCATCTGCTCTGCCTGCTTCTCACACATCAAAACCTGAAGCATGCCAAGTTACAATACACCTTCTAAAACTTTTGAGAGTACTCCTATCTATACCTGCAAACCGAAGATATTTTCTTTCTCAGAATCTTTTACCCCCAATGATTCCAATGCTATCTGCAGCTCTTGAGAACTATATACAGATTGCTGCATCTTTAAATGTCCCTGGGATCACCAACTTGCCATTAACCAAAACATCACTTGAAAATTTTGAGTCAATCTCAGAAGTACTGGATAATTTCTTATGGATTATTGCAACTGCTATTGGTCATACAAGTTCTGATGATCGGGAAGTACAAATGCGGGATGGCTTGATAGAGCTATTGATTGCTTACCAGGTTGTTCACCGATTGCGAGATCTTTTTGCACTCTATGACAGACCTCAAGTGGAAGGATCACCATTTCCTTCTTCTATTCTCCTAAGTATACATCTTTTGGTGGTTTTAACATACAGGCATGAAACCAACAGTTCCATCAATTGGGAATTTTCTCCAACGGAAACAGTGATAGAATCTGAGACACAAGAAGCCAAACTGGCTGAAATTGCTGATTTTGTTAATTCCTTTCCCAGCACAACCTGTGAAGATTGTAGACCTCCGCTATCTGTACTAAATGGAGGTGAACCTGTATCTTCTCCAGATGTATCAGAGGATAGACTGTTACATGATACATGTAATATAACTACGAGTGATGAGTCATTATCCAGTGGCAGAGATGGTGAAAAGAAGCCAACTTATAGTTCATTAGAGTTGAATGATGGTGACATTAACTTGATGCATGTTTCAGATGAATGTCAGAAACTTCTGACTGAGAAAGATGAGAATAACCAGGCTGATGTGGGGGAAGAGCACAAGTATAATATGTTGAACATGAAGCAACCAGTATCTTTTCTTCTTTCTGCCATATCTGAAACTGGATTAGTCAGTCTTCCCTCTCTGCTGACAGCTGTGCTGTTGCAGGCAAACAATAGACTGTCCTCTGAACAGGTAAATTATTTACCACTTCCAATATATCTGACACTTCTGTTGGTTCTAGTTTTGAGATGGCCATTTGAGTTCTCGAGTCTTTTAATACTTGTCATATGTACACGCTTATTAGTTATATGTTCTCTCAAATGTAATTCATTTGAATAATGCTTGATATTTTCATTATTGTCATATTTTTTATTATATTTGCTTGACATGTCTGCCGCTATTTATTCTCTAGTTTTTCTTTATATTCTTTATTTAACTCTCTTTTTAGGATTTCAATTTAGCATGATGTGCATCCAATATGAGAATTCTTATTCTGCACGATGCAGTTTTTAAACATTTAGGCTATGGCTGAATGCTTCTCTATCCATTTGTGCTAATGGTGGTGCTAAAATCCATACCTTGCTTATCTGCATATCAATTTCAGGAGGCAGACATCAATTATAGATGCTTATAGTTATTTCTATCTTTATGATTTTGTGATGGGCCTGAGGGTTTTCCTCTTATATTTTTTGGCTGAAGGAGGGTTTAAGGAATCACTACTTGAGAACATTTTTGGAGTCCAGAGGACTTAGGTTAAGCACTACAAATTTATTAAAACTAGTCAAAAATTGTGAAGCTATAATATTTATTAGGGTAAATTACAAAAAAAAAATTATGAACTTTGGCACTTTATTACAGTTATATCCAATTCTTTAAAAATTTGAGTTTAATTATATGTTCTTTGAGTTTTGTAACAAATTTTGCCTTAGGTGGATTGGATCTCACTCCGAATCTACGTGACGATAATTTGGAAAAACGTAAAAAATATTAAAAAATGATGTAGCATACATAGTGGATCTAATGTAGTAAAAAAATTGTCACGTGACTATCTGCACTAAAAGGGCGCTGTTTTGCACAGTTCAAAATTCAATTTGAAATTCTTTATTTGAAGATTTTACGAATTTATTCTCAATACTAGATAGTTACAATTTAAGTTTGCTACAGAAATGTACTCAAAATTGACTGTTTTAAGCATAAAAAATTTCAAATTGGATTTTAAACTATGCAAAACGGTGCCATTTTTGTGCATGTGGCATTTTTTTTTCCCATAAGATCTACTGTGTATGCCACTTCATATTTAATATTTTTTTTGTTTTCCAGGTCATAGTCACGTAAGTTGGGAGTGAGGTCATGTCAACTCGAAGCAAAATTTGTTACAAAACTCAAAGTACATATAATTAAACTCAAATTTTTAAAGAATTGGATATAACTGTGATAAAGTGCAAAGTTTAGAATTTTTTTTGTAATTTACCCTATTTATTATTAACGGACCATTAGTTCTCAGAGGGGAAGGGGCTGGAAGATGGCCCATGCCAATAGTCCTGAGGTTGAAAATCTCCCAAGTCAAGCATTTTATATTGTTCTTTATTTTTTTTTTCCAGTCGATTTGATTTCCTTTATGCTGATCTTGTGACAAACTCCCTGCACAGCAGCATTATACTAATTGCTGAATATTTCATTTTTTCAGGGTTCATATGTCCTACCATCTAATTTTGAAGAGGTGGCAACTGGGGTGCTGAAGGTTTTGAATAATTTGGCTCTTCTGGATATTACATTTATGCAGAGAATGCTAGTGAGTGAATTTCATTTATTATATTGGCTTTTAGATAAAATAATGGCAGGCTTCTGAGTTCTAGTTGTGAAAGTGATCCAGTAACTTAACCCTCTTCTTATATCCCAAATTTTTGATAGGCAAGGCCGGACCTGAAAATGGAATTTTTCCATTTGACGAGCTTTTTTCTTTCTCATTGCACTGGCAAATGGAATGCAGCTAGTGATCAGGTTTTTTTTTTTTTCCATTGTTTTTCTGCAAGCATACATAAATATCAGTTTAACCTGCATTATCTTAAGATATAAAATGGTCATATAGCTTGCTCAATTAGTCAATTGGTGCGTGATTAGCCTTTTTTATAAACCAGAATATGGATGTGCAGAGCTTGCAATTATGTTATTTCACATATAAGTATAGTGAATCTATTATTGAATCAAATGCAAGAATCCTGAGGTTTTGGTTGGAAAATTGGGCATAGAAGAATATGAATCGATCAGTTATCTGATTCTCAGTATAGCATATGTGAATCTCAAACAAATTATTGTGGGGAAAGCCAAGACAGATTACGGGGTTAAAGAGGGAAGAGTGATGGATTTTGGTTGCACTGTCATACATCTTTAATGATGCATTTCTTGAATATCTACAGCAAGCTAATCTTTGCAATTCATATCAGGTTGGTTTACTTTTGCTTGAATCTCTATTGCTTCTTAGTCATTTTGCCTTGTTCCACCCCAAAAATCAAGCTGTCCTCCGGTGGGGAAAGAGTCCTACAATACTTCACAAGGTCAGTGGAAAAATAACAATGTTCTACTAAGCAGTCGGTGTTAAATATGAAACCTAATTGTTTACCTGGAAGAAAACAGGTATGCGATCTGCCATTTGTGTTCTTCAGTGATCCTGAGCTGATGCCTGTTTTGGGTGGAGTGCTTGTCGCTGCCTGTTATGGGTGTAAGCAGAATAAGTCTGTGGTTCTGCAAGAGTTGAGCATGGATATGCTGCTCCCCTTGTTAACATCCTGCAGAAATGCTGTGCTGACTGTTCGTACCAATCCAACTTTAGAGAATTTGTCAATTGAAGATTCTGGCGAAATTAATCAGCATAATTCCGAACCAAAAAGATCTCATGGGGACATACCATCAAGGTCCAACCGGGGCAGCACAAAAACTACAAGGGTTTCTTTGGGGAGGGGTAGTCTTGTAGGAAACAGCATCAGAGGCGGCAAGATAAGAAACCAAAGAGATTGCAAAGCAACAAAAACTGGTGAAGAAAAGACTTTAAAGCATAATCCAATAGCTCCTGAAACTTCTGTCATGCTGCACTGCAGATTCCCTAGTAGCTTCATTGACAGAGCAGAGCAATTCTTTTCAGAAGAGGCTGCCAATGCAGGTGGAGTTTGATTTAACAGTGGGAAGATCTCTTCTATCTTCATGTAACAGAGGCTCTGATAAAAGTGCTGAGTTTTGAAGAGAAATAATCCATCTTAATTTGGCTAGAGCAGCATGTTTTTGCAGGAAAGCTAGTTACTGATGAGATGAGAGTCTGGCAATTGGCACTAACATGAGGTGGTTTATGGAAGTTAAATGATAAATAACCATATTCTGAGTTAGTTCATATACGACTCAATAAATTGTATCATTACATTACACAAGCTTGGTAAATTAAAAAGCATCGGTGTTCAAAGAGCACCAGGTTACTGCTTTCTTTCACACTTATTTCCTATTTTGCTGATGCTATTGCTGCCCTAACTTAAAAATTATCATTCCCTATCAGCTTTCTGCAATTAATCTTGCCCATTAATTTCATCAACACCATCTCTCGGTTGCATTGCAATCTGTGTATAAAATGGGGTTCATAAGCAAAATGGATCGCAGCAGAATCACAAGAAGACATACTCCTCTCATCTCAACCAGCAACCATTTGAAATTTTAAAGCAAGCATAGGCATCTAGCAAAATAAGGATCCTCATCAAAGGCAAGATGAGCCAACTTCATACAAAGCAGACAATGGTCAACAAACCTAGCGGGTTAAAAATAACCAACGTTACCAAATTTTAGTAAATTGGTATCAAACTTTTGATTTTGAAACTTAAATCATATTCTTCTGATACTATTAAAATGATATGATACTAAAAAAAATACAGTCAGCATGCATATTTTTCGCCTGACATATTATTTTAACTGTACGGAATACAAACTCATATTTCAAATTACAATATTTCTCGAAAGACTTAGTGCATCAAATTAAAGTTTTGATGCCCATTTACAATTTATTGATGAAGTTTATTAACCCAAACTCTAACCATCAAAATATTACATGCCATCTGAATAGATACAATCAATACCTTGTAAATGCATCTCTCCAATCATTCTTTCCATGAACATCAGCAAAAAGTCTGTTTTAGCAAACACAAATCCGCGTCCCTAGGAAATGTGTTTTTTTTTTTTTCAATTTTGTAAAATTGTTAATCTAAATTTTTAAGTTTATATCAAAATTAAATTATATTTTTTATTTTTTTCATTTAAATACTCAACTTTTAAAACTTTATCAATTTATGAATTTTGGTAAAATTCTGTTGATATAATATAAAATTTCAATGAAATTAAAAAAATTGCACTAACCAGAAAGTTGATTAAAAAGCTGAATCATAATAGAAAGTACAATTTGATAAAATTTATGTATTTAAATAATAAAATACTTGACATCCTTTTTAATCTTGCCAAAATTTTATATTATATCAACAAAATTACACAAAAATTCATAAATTTATAAAATTTTAAAAATTTATACATTTAAATAAAAAAAATAAAAAATACAGTTTAATTTTAATATAATTTTAAAAATTCAGTGTATTTCTATCAATTTTTCCTTTTTCCCCTAATTTATTGACAGTTCAGTTGCTAAAAAAACGATACCGTTTTCTTTTTCCACATCAATATTCTCTCTCCGCTGTGGATTCTCTCTTTCTCTCGCTAGGGTTTTAGATTGCTGGTTCATAGTTTCTTAATTGCCTCTGCTGGAATCGCAGTTAGCTTTCATCACATTAGAGAATCAAACACTTGTTTCGAGGAAAAGGTGAGATTTTTCTTTCACTCTACCTCAGTTTCTATTCTTATGTTTTCTTTTCTCTGTAAAATTCTTCTCCATTCTAGAAATGGGTACGCTTTCACAACCCAAAACCCTTCAATGGTGTTATCATCATCTCTTAGATACTTGTCAATTGATGCAAATCAATACTCGTTCGCTCAAGCCTACCTCATAAATAAATGTGGGTTGTCTCCACAATCCGCTTTACAAGCTTCTAAAATGCTCAAATTTGAAACCCAAGATAAGCCTGACGTAATCCTTTCCTTTTTCGAGAAGCTTGGATTCTCAAAAGCCCAGATCTCTGCAATTATCAGAAAGGAACCAAGATTGCTATCATCCAATCCGAAGAAATACATTTCCCCCAAAATTGAGTTTCTTCGCTCCAAAGGTGCTTCAACACCTGATCTTGTAAGAATCCTCACTCTCTGTCCTTCAATCTTGTTGAGAAGCTTGGAAAACCATTTGGTTCCTTCTTTTAATTTTTTTCGAGAGTTGCTTCAATCTGAAGATAAAGCCATTGCAGTTGTTAAACGTTTTCCTTGGGTTATACGCTGTAGTCCTGAATGTCATGTCATACGAAATATCAACACTTTGAGAGAAAATGGAGTGCCTGAAGCAAATATCTTGTTGTTGGTTCAGGGTTATCCTCAAACTATTCTAATGAGTTCAGATAAATATGGAAAGACTGTGGAGGAATTGAAAGAAATGGGATTCAATCCTTTGAACTCACTGTTTGTTAAAGCACTCATAGCATTGACAGGATCAAGCAAAGTGACAAGGGATCGAAAGGTTGATGCTTATAAGAGGTGGGGTTGGTCTGATGAAGATATTATTGCTGCCTTTAGAAGGTATCCTTTGTGTATGGCAACCTCAGAAGGTAAGATTATGGAAGTGTTGGATTTTTATGTCAACAAACTGGGTTTGGACTCTTCAATCATTGCAAAACGCCCATTGTTAATTCAACTGAGCTTGAAGAAAAGGATCATTCCAAGAGCTTCAGTCATCCAATTTCTTTCATCCAAAGGTCTGGTTAAATTGGATTCAAGCATAACTAAGCTGTTTGAGTGCACAGAGAAGCGTTTCTTGGAAAGCATTGGAAATTATCGTGATGAAGCTCCTCATTTGTTGAAGCTGTACAATGAAAAGTTAGGCCTTTTGAAACGGCAAGGTGATCATCAAAAGGGGAAGAAAAACGTATAGGTACTTTTATGATATGGAATTTTGTTTGTTGGCCTTGCATCTGTTCTAGTTGAGGAGTGCAACAACTTCAAATTGTCAAATCTAATTGCAACACTGAGTTCTGTTTGTTTGCTTTTCTCAAGTGAAGTTCATGTTCAACAAGCCGAGGCATATGTATCTAACAAAGCAAGCTGATCTTTTGTTCTATTGGTATGATAGGCATGTCAATCCAGTGGTCACTACCTTCATAAGCTCGACTGTATGTTTCAGTGGACGAGTAATGAGAGAAAATCACAGCTTTATCTTGATCATTGTTAACCATTAATATGGAGTTTCAATATGCAAAGTTTGAGACTTCCCTCCTCATAAATCAGAATGCTAAACCCAAACACGCATAGATCTTTCAATCATAAACCTAAACGTATAAAAAGAAAAGGAAAACAAGATTTAAAATGTAATATCGACCAAAAGGCTGGTGATGAAACCACTGGAGAACCAAAGGCACTATAGATAAGAAGAAAGAAAAGTTTAGAGTTTGAGAAAGTGAAGAGAGAGAAATATGTCCCTATTAATGGAATGTATTTATATTCATTTGGCTATTTTTTTTTTAAACAAATGTGGGATTGGGGATTGAACTTGAACTTATGCTATTAAATAATATACTTAGTTTGCTAAAACTACATATATAGCGTCCATGGTTTCTATTCAGTAGTATATAGAGCTTTGCCTCTCATAAAATGTATCGGGTTCGGGACTTTCCTTTCACCAGTGTATGTAGAAAAAAAAAATGACATCCAGCAAAAGAAGAATCCTCATCAAAGGCAAGCTAACTTCTTATAGAACAGCAATTATCTATTCTATGAACCAAAGTATCTGGCGAACAAAGGTTGTAAACATATGATCAAAATACCCTGTGAGTTCATCTTTTCGGGTAAAATAAATTTTTTTGTACCAAAATTTTGGCAATCGAATCAAAATGGTACCAAAATTTTATTTTGTATCAATTTAGTACAATATCGTTATAATTTTGTTTCAGAATGGTACCAAATTTTTGTTTTGTATCAATTTAGTATCATATCTTTACAATTTTGTTTCGGATAAAAGTACTTATAATATTTATGATATAATTTATTTGATGTAGACACTGTAAATATACATATTGTACCACATTATATATAATTTCAGATAAAAATATCACATATTACCAATTCGTATATCTAATACTAAAATATATGACTTTTTTTTTTATTTCAAGTGGCATATAAGGTAATATGACATGTGTATTTTCTCTATTCACGTCAGATAAATTCTAGTGTAAATATTATTTATACTTTTATCTAAAATAAAATTATAAAGATGTAATACTAAACTAACACGAAACAAAAATTTTATATCATTTTAATATGAATATCAAAAGTATTGGTACAACAAATTTATTTTACCCCTCATCTTTTCCACTGCCGTAAATATCCAGCAAATTGTAAATCTAGCAAACAAAAAACGACGTCGTCAAAATGGTAATTTTATATTTTCTCGTTTTCTGAAAATTATAGTTAATTAACTTATTTTTATACTGACAGTCAGTTCAGTTGCCAAACAAGACATCGTTTCAGTACGTTAATGTTCCATTCCGCTGTGGACACTCTTCCTCCCGCTAGGGTTCGTAGTTTCTTATGTTTCTCCGCTGGAATAGGAATTACAATCGGCTTCCTCTCGCTAGGGTTCGTAGTTTCTTATGTTTCTCTGCTGGAATAGGAATTACAATCGGCTTCCTCCCGCTAGGGTTCGTAGTTTCTTATGTTTCTCTGCTGGAATAGGAATTACAATCGGCTTCCTCTCGCTAGGGTTCGTAGTTTCTTATGTTTCTCTGCTGGAATAGGAATTGCAATCGGCTTCGTTACAGCAGAGAATAGACATTTGTTTCCAGGAAAAGGTGAGATCTTTCTTTCCCCGCCTGAATTTCTGTTCTCATGTTTCTTTGTAAAACTCTTCTCCGTTCTAGATATGGGTACACTTTCACAGCTAAAAACTCATCAATGGTGTTATCATCATCATCTCTTAGATACTTATCAATTGATGTTCATCAAAACTCATTCCCTCAAGCTTACCTCATAAACACTTGTGGCTTGTCTCCGCAATCTTCTTTCTAAAATGCTCAAATTTAAAACCCCGCATAAACCTGATTTAATCCTATCCTTTTTCGAGAAGCTTGGGTTCTCAAAAGCTCAGATTTCTGCGATGATCAGAAAGCAACCAAAATTGCTATCGCAGAATCCGGAGAAATACATTTTTCCTAAAGTTGAGTTTTTTCGCTCTAAAGGTGCTTCAACACCTGATCTTGCGAGAATCCTTACTCTCTGCCTTCGATCTTGTTAAGAAGCTTAGAAAACCATTTGGTTCCTTCTTTTAAATTTTTTCGAGAGTTACTCCGATCCGAAGAGAAAGCCATTGCACTTGTTAGACGTTTTCCTTGGATTATACTTTATAGTCTTGAATGTTAAGTCATACCTAATATCAACACTTTGAGAGAAAATGGAGTGCCTGAAGCAAATATCTTGTTTTTGGTTCAGGGTCATCCTCAAACTATCTTAATAAATTCAGGTAATTATAGAAAATCTGTGAAGGAATTGAGGGAAATGGGATTCAATCCTTTGAACACACTGTTTGTTAGAGCACTCATAGTATTAACGGGATCTAGCAAGTTGACAAGGGATCGAAAGGTTGATGCTTATAAGAGGTGGGGTTGGTCTAATGAAGATATTATTACTGCCTTTAGAAGGTACCCTTGGTGTATGGCTACTTCAGAGGATAAGATTATGGCAGTGATGGATTTTTAAGTCTTTGGGTTTAGACTCTTCAGTCATTGCCAAAACGCCCTTTGTTAATTCAACTGAGCTTGAAGAAGAGGCTCATTCAAAGAGCTGCAGTTATTCAATTTCTGTCATCCAAAGGTCTGGTTAAATTGGATTCAAGCATAACTAAGCTGCTTCATTGCACAGAGAAGTGTTTCTTGGAAAACATTGAAAATTATCGTGATGAAGCTTCTCATTTATTGAACTTGTACAATGAGAAGTTGGGCCTTTTGAAACGGCAAGGTGATCATCAAAAGGGGAAGAAAAACATGTAGACGCTTTTATGATATTGATTTTTTTAGTTGGCCTTGCTTCAGTTCTAGTTGAGAAGTGCAATAAATTCAAATTGTCAAATGTAATTGCACCACTGAGGTCCATTTGTTTGCTATTCTCAAGTGAGGTTCATGCTCAACAATCTCAGGCACATTTATCTAATAAAGCAAGCAGATCTTTTATTCAATATTAGCATGGTAGGCATCTCAATCCATTGGTTACTATCTTCATAACTTGCAATTTCTTTTTTTCATTGTATCCATTTACTGATCTTTGCATTTTTGTCATAACTTTTTGTTACCTATGTAACCATTGTTTGATCGTTCATGCTTTTGCAAAATATTCAGCCAACTCTTGTGTCTTTTGAGGTAATTCTATTTCTGTGATGCCTATGAATATCTCCCTC
>CATIWF010160741.1:0-31856 GCA_949630135.1 Balakata baccata
CCTATTGCTGGAATAACTGGTGTTGATGTAATAGAAGTTGCCGCTGCAGACTGATCGTAAACCGTCTTCTTGTTACAGTAAGAGTAAGCACTGCATTTGAATCCACACTTGGGCATTCATCGATTGTTAAGATTTTTCCAACATTGACAAACTTGGACCTCCTAATTTTTTTCGAACAAATCTGTCAAAATGTACACCCATTTTAATAACACACAAACATCTTCACTGAAACGGGAGAGAAAAGTGTCATTAGCCTCCTCAATCGAACATCAACTGGTACAATAGGATGGCCAAGGAAAAGCAATTGGTGAGAAAAGGAAACAGCTACAAGTGATAATGATTCCTACTCATTCTCGTATCTCAGTAATTTATTTCATAATCAAATGAAAGAGAGACTTACTCTAAGGTAGAGGAAGGTTTCTCATTTTGCTTGTACAATGCAACCAGAACTACATAAAGGAAAAAAGAAGGGGGGGATCAAGATTAACGAAATTCCAGACATTTTGAAGTAAAATTAATAAAGAAAAACAATGAATGCCAACAAAAAGCTTTGGTGAGAGCATCAAGAACTCCACTACATTCAAGATACTTCCTGAAAGTTTCCCTTTTTGTCTCTTTTTCCCGCGCAATATGTAATAAAACGGAAATGGTTAATTGTTATGAAATGCAAGATCTGGTGATTAGAGAAAAAAAAGAAGTGCAAATGTGAGATTAGAGAAATAGAACAAGTTTTACAGAACACAGAGAAATGAAAGGTCGGTGAATAGAGAGAAGAGAGAGAAAAGAACAGGGAGACAAAATGACAAAATAATTTTTTTTTTTTAACAATATTGACATCCACATAAACACGAATTACTATATTTTTTTCGCCAGAGCTAAAAAATTAAAAAATATAAATATTTTTTTGTAATTATACTCCGGCTATGCTAAAATTGTGAAAAAAGGTAGCTACATCGCTGTCATAAATCAGAATTGGACCTTAATCAAAAGTTGATGGGTAAATATATGATATATATATTTGTGATAAGGAATTATTTTTATCTTTATGCAAAGATAATGAAGATGATATTACAAGCAATTTTCAGTCACTTTATATATAAAAGCACCCTTTTGAACATTGCCTCCAATTGGCATTGATAAATATGAAGCAAATCTCCCATAATCAGGCTATTAAAAAAACATGCATGGTGGGAACTGATGTCGGAATTTTGCTCTCTTCAGAATTGAATAAATTCTATTTTCACATCATTTGGAAACAAGTGCCATAAAAGTTGTTCATATATATATATATATATATATATATATATATTAGTTAATGGACTTAAATTAATTTTGTTCATGTTATATATGACTCTGAAAAATGACAAAACATTTCTATAAGAGTTTTAATTAAGGTAATATGCATATTCAAGACTCGAACTCAAAACTTCAATCTTCTTAAACTGAAAGAGTTCTGTATCAATTTATCAATATATTAGATATAAAGTTGTATATATTTGTTGAGCAATTCTAAAATTAAATCAGTTCGTCATGGGATAGATCATGCATTTTCTTATTAGTATATGAAAAAAATATACCTACCCCAATAGAATTTTACAAATAAAACACTACCCAAATCGAAATTTATAAAGGCAAAACTTATATGATTTCGATCACATCCAATTCAAACGGTACAAAAAAGAGTAATGACATTAGTTTAATTTTAAAAAATTTATTAAAAAAGGATTTAATTGTTAAAAAATAATATCACAATGTCTCAAATCATCAAATAAAAATACATCAACTGAATAAAAAATAAAAATATACAGAAATTAAGTGTACAATCAAATTTTAAAAACTTTAAGGAAGAAAAAAGAAAAATTATATATGATTACAACTAATTATAAGAAGAATATAATAAATTCTAATGAAATTTGAGTGAATATGTAGATCCTTTAAATTAAAAATTAAATTAGATATTTAATTAAATCAACTTTTAGTGGTTCAATAAGTTGAATTGAACGTGTTTTGATCATCGTTCATCGCTAACAACTAATTAAATCAGTTTGTCAGAACTAAATCAAAAAAATTATATAGTAATCTATGAGGGTGCAGAGATTTCAAGTTGGACGCCGTGAATATGCGTCTATGTGAAAACTCTGGAGATAGTATTTTACTACATTTAAAATTTTATTTAGTATAAATATAATTATTTATTATATATAGCTTTAATTAACTGACCGATAATACGTATAGTTTAATAAAAATAAATAAAAAATAAATTATATAGTAGATCAAAAAAGTGATATTGACACTGTGCAAAGAGATTTATTATTACTCGTAACTCTTGGTGGTTCAATCGTGGCGGATATGAAGCTAACGCATATCATGTAGTGGAAAATGATGCGATGATTTGCTTACTTGCTCCGTATCTTTGCAAATCTCTCATAATTAACAAATTGAGCACTCGGAAATATTATATTATATATTTTCAAAAACTGTTATATGTCCAAAATTTTGCATTGCCTATAAAATAGAAGAAATAAAAATCACAAAAAAGAAACTGTAATTATCATAGGGTTTAATGACAAGAAGTAATCTCGCTATATTATAATATATTGATCCACGATTCTATGATTCATCGATCCCCGAAGGAGGCATTACAGAAATCAGATAAAGATCACAGGATATCACGATCCGCGATAAGATGTAATCCCACTAAATGGTGATTCCCCAATCCACGATCCAATGATCTATCGATTCTAGAAGGAGACGCCACAAAAACCAGATAAAGATCACAGGATCTCACAATTCACGACAAGATGTAATCTCACTAGATAGTGATCCCCCAATCCATGATCCAATGATCTATCAATCCCAAAAGAAGACATTACAATTAGACAAGATCTCATGATCTCACGATCCGCGGATCTTATGACCCCGTGAAACATCATTGCTGATCCTTATGATTTACGATCTGAAGATTCTTATGAAGGAAAAAAATATTGCACAACCTCAGTGCATAGAGCAGGGTACTAACACGATAAGTAAGAAGTATTAAATGAGCATACAGCTCAAGTGCAGCTCCTGATGACTAATACGAACAACTAATCATAATCATGACCTGACAGAGTTGGCTTGAGCCATATTATGCCAGAAGGGGATTAAACATATGACGGAGGATAATTATATAAAAACCCTAGTCAACATAAGGGGCAGGTTAACCCTTGATCTCTTTAACTATACTTCTCTTCACTTTTTCCTCTCACTGACTTGAGCATTGGAGGGGCTTCACCGGAGTCATCCTTCGGTCTATTGTTTCAGCCGTGCAAGGACCACCAACTATGAGAGATAAAAATTATCATTGGTGCGGTGAGCATGGACTATGGCTGACAAAACACCTGTAGGAGGACTAAATTCAAAGACCTTGGACAGAACTCCCCAGTCCGCTATCGCCAATCCCCATGACACCCCCGTATCCCCCTGTAATTTAAATCCTGCCCTAAACCATCTTACTATCGGACCTATACCCAATCCCACCCTAGACCTTTTTCATGTTTTGCAATAGCTTACAGCCACCATCAACGAAATGAAATAAGACAATCATATTTAAAACCCAAACACCAACCCCTTCCCAACACCACTAAGACAAGCATGAAAAAATTTCCACCTCCACCTGAGACAGATCTTTTGCCCATATACTCACTTACCAAACTCCACCTATTGCTCAAGAAACATTTATCACTAAAACCGACCTGTATCACTCAGTAAAAAATCTCATGAAAGAGTTTCAACCCTTATCCGGAGACTTCGATTATAGTCTCTAGAACACCTCACCCCTAGCCAATCATTTGGTGCAAAATCTTTTTCCAGACATCAAATTGTCACGTCTACCCACTTATAAAGATTTTGGAGAGTCCCGAAGTCACGTCTCTCAATTTCGCACCACTATGGCTTTTTACACAAACCAAGACTCGGTACTATGCAAATTTTTTCCTACCACACTAGTTGGCTTAGCCCAGCAATGGTATCAAGGCCTCAAACCAAGCTGTATACACTCTTTTAAATGGATGGCCCAACTCTTCAATTCGCATTTTGTCACCAGTATGCATATTCGTAAAGTATTAGTGGATCTCCAGAAAGTATATCAAAAGAAGGAGGAAACACTGAGGGAATTCGTCAAACGTTTTAATAAGGAAGCCGTCTTGGTAGAAGACTTAGACCATAATATTGCAATTAAAGCATTCATAGCAGGAACCACTTCCAAGCTTCTATACAACTTACTAAATCTTGACCGACCCCACACTTTCACTAACCTCATGATCCGTGCCATGCAGCACATCCAGCTAGATGAAACCATGAGAGTAGATGGTGATGCCCCTGAGTTGCAAATACCATTGATGGCACAATCTTTTAACCGATAGGATCCTCTTCCCGGGGCTAGCTATTCCAACAGAAGTGAATGGTGTGATCTGTCGTCATATTAGGGACACCCAAAATGATGAAGGGGATATCAAGATCATCCTCATCCCTTTGAAAAAAAAAATACACTCCTCTAAATGTCTCTAGAGGGGAAGTATTGATAGCTACCAGGTATGCTGGAGAATCATTAAGGTGGCTCGGTAAGCTGAATCCCAAGCATCCCAAAAAAAGAGTCCAGAGCAGATACTGTGACTTTCACAGGGATCACAGCCATGATACTGAAGAATGCTGGCAACTCTGTGAGGAGATCGAATGCCTCATGCAAAGGGGATCGTTGAGGCAGTTTGTGTAGTCAAAAGTACTGCATGAAAAGACAAGGCCACAAGCATCATTGCAACCTGAAGCTAAACCAAATAGGCCAAGGGGAGAACCGTTGGCTCTAATCAACATTATTGTTGGCAGAGTCAACTTGTCTGAACGGGTACCTATGAAACAAAAAAGAGGTGTTCATATTGTCAATAGCCAGAGCTATCTGGTCCCAGTCACTTTCTCTGCTCAAGACGATTTTTTGCTACCTCATGGTCACGATGATGCAATGTCATAGAAGGTCATATCCATAATATACTAGTGAGAAGAATCCTAGTTGATAATGGAAGTACGATAAATCTTCTGACGCTCATTATTTTTCATGCCTTGAAAAGGTCAGTTGCGGACCTCAAGCCATTCTCTGTGTTACTCATAGGATTGGGGGGACAACTAGTTCCAGTCGAGGGATCAGCTTAGCTAACAATATAGATTGGTATAGATAAGAGGTACAAAGATTTCCTTGTGAACTTTATGATTGTGGATATGCCTTTCTCTTACAATGCAATTTTGGGACGCCCATTTCTCCATGACTCTTGTGCGTCCATAAACATCAGATCTTTAACAATGAAAATCCCCACCACCCGGCGATAGATCCTAGTAAGAGGAAATAGGTAGGCAGCCAGTGCAGCTAGCGCAATAGCCCTCAAAGGAGTCGTTGAAACACTAGCTGTGGAAACCCTAGCCAAGGAACCCCCTGTAGATAGCTCGACTCCCATGGAAGATACCAAATCAGTGATCGTCAATCAAGACAGATGTGTTCAGATAAGGGGAACCCTAGAGTAGGATGTCAAAGATAAGATCCTCCCTGCCATAAAAGAATACTTAGACACCTTTGCATGGGCCCCATAGGATATTCAAGGAGTAAATCCTGAGCTCACCAGTCATCGCTTAAATGTCAGCAAACACGCCAAGCCAGTCAAATAGAAAAAATGATGCCATGCTCCAGACAAATAGATGGCAATCTCGGACGAGATAGATAAACTTTTGCAAGAAGGCTTCATCAGAAAAGCACACTACTCTGAATGGGTCTCAAATATGGTAATGGTAAGAAAGTGGGAAATGGCGTATGTGCGTAGACTTCACTGATTTGTGCAAAGCTTGCCCAAACGATCCTTATCCACTCCCTAACATCAATCAATTGGTTGACTCTACGGCAAGATACGAGATGTACACATTCATTGATATATACGTCAAATACCATCAGATACCAATGGATACTGAAGACTAAGAAAAAACCATGTTCATCACAAATCGAGGCCTCTACTGCTTCATAAAAAACACTAGTGCAATATACCAGCGACTGGTGAATAAAATATTCAAAGATTATATTGGCAAGAATGTTGAAGTATACATCGATGATATGATTATCAAGAGTGCTACACTACAAGATCACCCAAGAGACATTAGAGAAGCACTCTCACTCCTCAGAATGAATGGGCTTAAACTAAATCTAGAGAAATGTATTTTTGGAGTACGATCTAGTAAATTCCTGGGATTCATGGTCTCATAGAAGGGGATAGAAGCAAACCTCAAAAAGATACAAGCAGTAGTAGATATGCTCCCTCTAAGGACTATCAAAGAAGTTCAAAAGCTTAATGGAAGGATTACCACCCTAGGGAATTTTATCTCATGTTCCGCCAGGAGATGCTTGCCATTCTAGAATGCTCTAAATGCCTAAAGAAGTTTGAATGGAATGAGGAATGTTAGAGCGCTTTTGAGAGTCTCAAAGCCTTCCTCCAGTCACCCCTTCTCCTTAGTAGACTTGTGGAAGGTGAAGATTCATTCCTTTACCTTTCCATAACCTACGAAACCATAGGTGTTATGTTGATATGAGAAGAGAAAGGGGAGCAGTATCCCATCTATTATTATAGCCAGGTCCTAAGAGGAATAGAAACACGATATTCCATATCAGAAAAGATGGTCTATGCCCTGTTTTTGGCAATTATTTGGAGGGTTTCCAGATCATAGTAGGAATAGACCATCCCCTCAGGAAAATCTTGCATAAGGCATATGCCACCAGATGAGTAATGGAGTAGGCCACTCAGATCAGTATTTTTGTGTTCAATATGAACCAAGGAAAGCTATGAAGGCTCAAATCCTAACTATTTTCATAATGAAATATAACATAGAGGATCACAGAGAAGAAAGACCGAATAGAGAAGCTTGGACGTTACACTTCGATGGAGCAGCCGGATAACAAAATGCGGGAGTTAGTATCATTCTTACTAGTTCAGCAGGATTTAAAATCGAGTGTGCTATACGAATCTTATTCCCTACGACTAATAATATTGCTGAGTACAAGGCCATGTTACTAGGAATCCAGGCCATACGAAAAGTAAAGCCTGCAAATCTTATCATCTGTAGTGACTCACAGCTCGTCAATAGGTAGATTACGAATGAGTTTAGGACAAAGGAGGCTGAAATGGTGAGATACATGGATAAAGTCAAACAGCAAATCGCACTCCTAGACAAGGATGGTATAAAATGGTCAATTGAATAGATCCTATGATCCTACAATATAGAAGCAGATGCATTGTCAAAACTCGCTCGGGAATATGAGCCTTTTCCACCATATGTACTAACACGATCACTCATCTTGCCAAATCATTCCTCGGAGCCAGTGTTCATTGTAGAGGGAGACAGTTGGATGAAACCAATCGTTAAATGGGTAGAAGGGGGAAAGTTTCCGCCAAAAGACCCTGAGCGCAAGAAATTCTTGAGAAAAGCTGCAATATACTCTTTTCATTAAGGAATACTATACAAACAATCTCACACCCACCCCTAGCTTAGATGTGTAAAGCTTGCAGAAGGAGAATACATTTTGAGGGAAATACATAAAGGGATTGGAGGCACACACGAGGGTCTAAGGCTACTGAAAAAAAAAGCACTTTTATAAGGATATTACTAGCCTATACTAAATAAAGAGGACAAGCTACAAGTGGAAAATGCAAAAGTTGCTAGAAATACGATTATTACTTCAATACTCCCCTAGACAATCAATACCCCATTGGAGCAACTTAGCCATTTGCACAATAGGGAATTGATATTGTAGGACCATTCCCAATAGCAAAGGCACAAAAGAAATTCCTAATTGTGGCAGTAGATCATTTCACCAAATGGGTAGAGGCAGCGGCGGTTCCCACCATCACTTAAAGGAAGATAAATAACTTCTTCTTTGATGAAATAATATGCAGATTTGGTATCCCTACTAAGATCATAGCAAACAATGGCAAATAATTCTACAATCGGGAATTTCGGCAATTTTGCAAAAACTTGAAGATTGACCTATGTTTCACATCAGTCGCACACCCATAAACCAATGGACTAACAGAAGTCACTAATAGAACTATTGTCTAAGGGTTAAAGAAAAAGTTAAAAAAAAGCCAAACGAGAATGGACAGAACACTTACCGAATGTCTTATGGTCTTATAAAACCACACCAAGAACAGTCACCGGCGAAACCCCATTCAGACTTGCATTTGGGATGAAAGCAGTTACCCTAATAGAAATAAGCATCCCAAGGTTCAGAGTGATCCATTACAATAAAGAAAGAAACCCTCACGAGGTAAGATCCAGCCTCGATCTCGTGGAAAAAGTAAGGGCGAAACGAGTAATACGAGCAGAAGCATATTGGAACTGAGTAGCACGAACCTTTAACAAATGAGTCAAATCCAAAAGCTTCCAAAAGGGGGATCTTGTTTTAATGAAAAGAGACATCTAGAGAGGAGCAACATGAGTTGGCAAGTTAGACGACAATTGGGAAGGGTCTTACATCATCTCACAAGTAATAGGGCTTACAACTTACAAGATCACTTACCATATAAGGAAGGAGCTTCCTCGAACATGGAATGCAAAGAACTTAAAAAAAATACTACTAGTAAGTATAAATGTAACTTCTATTTTTTAGCAAATAAAACAACTTTATCAAACACTACATCATTATGAGATCTGTAATCATACCATCTCTAATCCCTCAGAAAGGGGAAACACTACATCGTTATGAGATCCATAATCAAACAGTCTCTGATTCCTCAAAAAAGGGGAACACTACATCATTATGAGATCGGTAATCAAACGGTCTCTGATCCCTAAAAAAAGAGGAACACTACATCGTTATGAGATCCGTAATTAAATGGTCTCTAATTCCTCAAAAAAGGGGAACACTACATCACTATGAGATCCTCAATCAAATAGTCTTTGATCCCTAAAAAAGAGGAACACTACATCATTATGAGATCCGTAATCAAATAGTTTATGATCCCTCAAAAAAGGGGAACACTATATCGTTATGAGATTCGTAATCAAACGGTCTATGATCCCTCAAAAAAGGGGAAACATTATATCGTTATGAGATCTGTAATCAAACGGTCTATGATCCCTCAAAAAAGGGAAAACACTATATCGTTATGAGATCTGTAATCAAACGATCTTTGATCCCTAAAAAAAGAGGAACATTATATTGCTATGAGATCCATAATCAAACGGTCTCTGATCCTTCAAAAAAGAGGAACACTACATAATTACGGATCCGTAGTCAAACGGTCTTTCAAAAAAGGGGACACTAATCCTGAAGTAAAGATGCTCAAACTCAAGATTACAAATAAAAGTTTAATACAAACTCACCCAAAAGAAAGACTTACTTGAAAGACTCATCATGCTGTCGAGAACAATGGTAGAAAGTTAGCACCAAAAAAATGACTTTCGGAATGAATCGCTGTAGAACTCATACAAAAAATCCTAACAGCCAAACGCGCCAATATGACAGCAAGAAATGAAAAGCCTAAGAAACATGAAAGATATGAAAAAAAACTGTATTTGGAACGGTTGGTACATGGTACCTAGTCATTATGATGAGCGGCATTTTTGAGGCAATAATAAATTTTTCAAAATAAGGCAGTAACAGGTAAATGCGCTCTTGACCTCGTATCATCGAACATAAATGATCGATACTTCAGGGAGAAAGATCCCCTGATCCATAATTCTATGATCCATCAATCCTCAAAAGAGATGCTACAGAAAGCAGATAAAGATCCCAAAATCTCACGACCGCAACAAGATGTAATCCCACGAGATGGTGATCCATCGATCCCATAAGGAGACGCTACAGAAACCAGATAAAGATCTCAGGATCTCACGATTCGCTACAAGATGTAATCCCACTAGATGGTGATCCCCCGATCTATGATCCAATGATCCTAGAAGAAGACACTACAATCATACAAGATCCCATGATCTCACGATCTGCGAATCTTATAACCCCGTAAAACGACATCGCTGATCCTTATGATTTACGATCTGAAGATCTTTGTGAAGGACAAAAATATTGCACAACCTCAGTGCATAGAGCAAGACACTGACAAGACAGGTAAGAAGCATTAAATGCGCAGCGCTTGATGACTAATATGAACAGCTAGCCATAATTATGACCCGATATAGCTGGCTTAAACCATATTGTGCCAGAAGGGAATTAGACATATGACAGAGGAAAAGAATATAAAAATCCTAGGCAACATACCTAAGGGGCAAGTTAACTCTTGATCTCTCTAGCTATACTTCTAATTTTTCCAGTCGAAGAAGCATCAGCATTGGATTTTTTTTTTGTCATCAATAGCCTTGTTAAAAATCACAATAACCTTCGGCTTAGGCTGGATCATTTTCGTCTCACTTTGGGTGTCAAAACAGGTTGGCAAGTTGTGTTCATGTCTTATCAATCCATTCGGATGATATGATTATAGTCAACACAAATACAATCCATTTATTGACATAAATATGATAGGAAAATTAAACAGGTCACATGAATACAATATGTGTAACACGTTTAACTTTCGTATCGTATTTAAGTTATAAAATATGATACGAACAAGACACAATTATATTTTTTTGTGTCATTTGACACGACATAACATAATTCGATACAATTATACTTTTTGGGTCATTTGACACGATACAATCTGATACGATAATATTTTTAGATCATTTAATACGATATAACACTACACCAAAATTATATTTAAATGTTATTTTTTATAAAATAACACAATTAATCTTAATATTTCAGTAAATTTATGCATGTTATAAACGGATTGGGTCAGATTTATACGATACAAAAAAAATTTAAACATGTTATAACAGGTTTATGTGTCAACCCGTAATAGGATGCGATTTGAACCGTATCATAAACAAATCGATACATTTATAATATAAATCTGTATAAGTTCGATACTAACCCATAAATTTTACGCATTTTACGTATTAGATTCACTTTTGACACTCCAACCACTCCCCAAATTTTGGCACACCTCCTCCTTTTAGTTCCAACAGATATATATGAAATAAAAATAAAATAATTTGGTAAATTTGAAAAACACTTTTTTCAATATATTATATTAATTGTTTATAGTTGTACGCATTTGTAAATATGGAGCACAGAAAGTCAATTTGCCCGGGCCGCGTATTTGACACGGGTGGCCTGTTCCTACCTTTGTCTCCGCTGATTGTAGGCGCAACAAATTGTGTACTCTTTTGCACCGTTTGAGACTCCCACTAATTTGGGCCAAAATTCACCACAATTTTACAAGAAATAAAAAAATATATAAATTAAATCCTTCATAATTTCTTTTTTTAATAAAATTTTAATTTACTATCAAATATTTTAATTGTTATAAATTAGTATTATACTTTTCATAAATATTACAATTTGGTATTAATCTTCAATTTTCGGTACTGAAAAAATGATATAATATGACGTGATACGACACAGCACTATTATCCACATCAGATTTATTCCATTATAAAAATATACTAAAAATGATAACGTTTAAATATATTATTTTTATTTTTGTAATTTATTTGTATAATTTATTTTTCTTTAATATTTGGAAACGTTTCCATTTGAATGTATTTTTATAAGAGAATAAATCTGATATGGATAATAGAATGACATGACATATCATGTCATCTTTCCAATGCAGGAAATTGAAGATTAATACAAAATTACAATATTTATGAAAAGTTTAATATTAATTTGTAACAATTAAAATATTTAGTATCAAATTGTAATAAAAGTGACAAAGTTTAGTACTATTTGTGCAATTAGTCACATAATTTATTATATAAAACAGTAAGGGTAAATCACTAGAATACTTCATTTAAAATTTGATCGAATATAGTAATTAGTCCTTTTATTTTTTGAAATATATTATAAAATCTCACAGATTTGGTTTAATACACTATCTACTCTTTTCATTTATTTTTTTCTATTAAAAACAAACAAAATATAAAATTTGACCTTAGCCTTTTGTCTTAAAAACTACAAAAAAAAAAAAAATACCAAAAATTTTTTATATCAACTTGATACCAAATTGTCAAATTCGTTTTTTTAAATATATTTTTTAAGTTAACTAAATGTCAAATTTATCAAAATATAAATAAATGTATATTTGGTATTTTTTTAGTTGATTAAGAGAATATTCTAGTTAATTAACAAAATATTTCATTTAAAATTAATAGATGGTCTTTTTAGTATATTAAACTAATTCTGAAAAATTTTATAGTGTATTTCTAAAAATAAAAAAACTAATTAGTGTATTCGACCAAATATATAATTGACCCAAACAAGCAATACTTAATTATAATATACTCCAAAAAAAAAAAATCTTCAAAAACGATTTGCCTTTTCTCACTACATTTTCTTATTAATTTTCTCTCCTCTCAGTGCGTGTTGAATAATCATAGGTTACTATTTATTTGCATATGAAATATACTAAAAAAATTTCTATTTAAATACCATCGAATCTGTAACGTACTAAAATAATAATAAAATTTATATATTCCATAGTGACTTGATTCATTACTAACCGAATCTATGAGACAATAAATCGTTCCGTCCTAAACAAGTTTACATCCTTTTTCCACCGTGAAGTGTGTATTAAGTTGGAGTTTTTCTTTTTTTTGGAACAAAATAAGCTGCAGGGAGCAGAAAATATTTTTTTCTGTTTTTTGGACTAAATTTTCAGTAAAAATATAATAAGTAAATGATTCTTATTTTAAATTATTTTTTTAATACAATTAATAATTTAATATAAATCTAGAAATCGAGCTAGGTCATTTCGAGTCATCGCTTAAATCATTATACGACGAATTTATAGTAGTTAAAATATTACAAATTAATATTTGCTATAAATTCAACATTTGTGTCTGCCAGTATAAATTCTTTTATTTACATAAAAATTAACTGCTTTCTTTGCTCTTTTTCCAAACATATAATTAAATAAATTCAGTTAATGTAATTATAAATATATTTTTCTTACTTTTTTTTTTGGGGGTCTATGTTAATATTTAGTGACTGAATTTGAAATTTGAGGTATTGGTTCTCTCATGAACCAATCAAATAGATTATTGTCGAAATTACATCATCCAAAATTACAAACATGAATTTAGAAGGAAATCTGAATTATTTAACCATTAATTTATTACTATATATATATATATATATATATATATAAAAGTGAGAATTGAGGAAACATGCTGAAAAATCAATTGTATTATTTAATTGGTTTAATTTTGTCATTTAATAATTGAATTTATTAGTAAATAGTATTAATAATTCGTTAATTAGAAATTTAGTTCTATTAGGAGTAGATAACTATAGTTTATATATTAAAAATCATATAACTAATATTAAAAAAATAAATTAATAAAAAACTATTAGTTTCCAACATTATTATTTTTTTTACATTCCAGGAATACTATTAAGGAAAATTAATATTATTATTTTTAATTACAAATAAGTGATAATTATAAATAAAACTCCAACATTTAATCTTATTTATAATTTGAAGTCCAATATTTTTTTAAGTTCTGTGAATATTATTATTTAAAATTTATATTATTATTTTTAATTTATGAATTACAAATAAGTGATAATTATAAATAAAATTATAAGATTTAATCCAATTTTTAATATAATGTCTAAAGAACTGACATTGAAGAAGAAATATTTAATATATTTGGAGTTCTATAATATATCTAACTTTTATTATTATTATATATAATAAATATTGTATCATTTGTAATATAATTATTATTGGCCTCTTTTTATATTTTATATTGGCTCTGCCCTTATCCGTGTCTATAATTAAATTGGAGAACGCTCAAATGAAAAATTTTACAAAATTGGAATAAAAAAATATTAGAAATATAATTCAATAATTAATTTTTTTAATTATATACATAACAAGTTAAATTTTTAAAATTTACATGCTTAGTAAAATATAATTTTTTTATATTAAAATATAAGAATCAAATATAATTAACAAATATTAATATTTAAATTAAAAATATGACTTAATTGCATGATAATTGAAAGTAACTCAAATTAATTTGATAGATAAGATTATTATTATTATTATTATTATTAAAAATTACGCACATAAATAATAGAAATAAAGGGATATATAAAATATCATAAAATACTTATATACTATTTCTATTTTACATATAATTTTTAATAATAAATAAATTAATCCATTTCGAGCCATCGCTTAAATCATCATATGACGAATTTATAGTAGTTAAAATATTACAAATTAATATTTGCTATAAATTCAACATTTGCGTCTGCCAGTATGAATTCTTTTATTTACATAAAAATTAACTGCCTTCTTTGCTCTTTTTCCAAACATATAATTAAATAAATTTAGTTAATGTAATTATAAATATTTTTTCTCACTGTTTTTTTTTGGGTCCATATTAATAATTAGTGACCGAATTTGAAATTTGAGCTATATTGGTTCTCTCATGAACCAATCAAATAGATTATTGTGGAAATTACAAACATGAATTCAGAAGGAAATCTGAATTATTAAACCATTAATTTCTTACTATTTTAATATATATATATATATGCCGTCCTTATCTTTTTCTTTTCTTTTCGGGAACTGAAAGAGTCGTCCGTAATTATCTTTCATTTCACAATTTTCAAATTAAGATAATGATTATGGGCTGACTTGGAAGCCATACACATATATATATATATATATATATATATATATATATATATATATATATATATTTTACATTTATAATATATTCAAGTTGTTCATTAAATTATAAATGTAGTAATTATATTATACTATAAAATATACAACTCATAGATTATCTATAGAGATTTTGTTATTAATTTTTTTATAATAATGAGATAAATATTTCTAGTAAAAGATAATCTTAAAAATATTCATAATCGGAAAAGGACAGTGAATTTAACATTCATTAAGTCTCTAAATTATCATATGATTTATTTTGAGGAGAAATTACATTCCTGGATAAACCAGTAGGTTCTTAAAGAGTTAAGGGTGCCGAACAATGACGTCTGATAATAACTGCACATATGGTATTCGACGTCAATAGTTATTATTTTAGTCATAATATATGAATCTTTTATGACTTAAAGTCTTTTGACTTGAAGTGTCAATACTGTCATTTCATGAATGGATGTGAATGTGTTTTTGCCTTGTACTAGGCTATTTATACTTGGTAACCCAACTCATAGTCACCACAGTTAGTTATATAGTAAAATATGATATTATCAATAGTATAACTCGTTACCCTGCAGCACTAGAGCAATATCCTAATAAATTTGATATTTTGATTCTGATAAAATAAATTTCTAATCAGGAGAAATATGACTTATTCGATATAAGATCGATATTATTAGTTAGACTAATAATGATAAGTCTTATTTTAATCAGAATGTAAATTATCACTTATTAGTATATTGACCAATAGGGTTTGACGTGCTGCAATCCTAATCAACATCAAGATCATAACGAGAAAACTTAATATTATGTTCTAGATGTCAAACTAATATTTGATAACGAGAGAACTTAATAGTATGATTTAGAGATCAAACTAATATTCGATATTTTATTGGTAATTAAAATGAGAATTATAGTAAGATACTTAATGTGTCCATATATATGAAAAATTCGGAAATGACATTCGATATAATATTAATGAGTTTATATTATATTTCCATTTCGATAAGATTATTGACCTTATAACTTACATACAAATTAAATTATTTGGCTAGTCAATACTTATGATGTGGAGATTAATTTAACTGAGAATTATATTAGAAATGATCACTTATATTATTTGAGTTAAAATTAAAATTAATTAATTTTAACTATTTCTCCTATATATAATTTTAATTAAGGTGTTAATTAAAATTATCATAATTTAATTAAGTTGTTAATTAAATTAACCATAATGGTATATTAAAGTATTTGCTATGATTAATGTGACATTGATTCTTTCACCATTCTTCTTCATTTTTTTTGTCACATTGCATTAAGCCACTAATTCTTTTGTGCCACCATGCATGAATTGTTCCCCCTTACATTAATCATTAATGCCTTTTGCTACCTTGGCTTATAATGCCTCGCCACCTTGCCAATTTATTTATTTGAATAAAACAATGAAAAACATGAGATAAGAAAGAGTGAAGAGAAGAAAAACGTGAGAGAGAAAAGAAGGAGAGAAAAAAATCATCTTGTTCTTAGAAAAGAAAAATAGAGGTAGAGAATATCAAAAGGAGAAATTTAGTGATCATACATCTTGAATTAGCAAAGTAGTTTCATCAAATGCAACTAAAATTTTTGGTCTTTTTTGTTTGGTTTGTATATTTGGTGAACTCAATTCTAAAAGGTTTATTCTAAACTTTTATTTTTCCATTTTATTCTAAAAATCATGGGATGATCTTGGCATATGGATATTATCCATAAAGGTTAAAAAATATGATTTATAAAAATTATGGATAAATACTCAAGGTTAACATACAAAGTGTATTTACATATCAGGCAAAAGTGTGATTTCATGTCATGCAAAAGTGTGATTTTATGTTTCGGTTAAAATAAAATTTTTGAAATCTCTACTTTTGACCAAGATTTAGATCTCCTCTCAATCAAAAATGGTTTCCAACAATTGGTATCAGAACATTCCCATAATTTTTAAAGCAAAATGACTCTCCTTTATGTTAGTAGGCTCGATTTGGTTATGAATGATATTATTGTCGTTGTTTTGGATTTGATCTATATGTTATATTATATATTGATGTTACATGATATATTTCCTATTTTGGTTTTGGATTTCCAAAGGTGTAATGAGTTATATTATGTTCATATATTGCTTTGTAACATTAATAGACTCATAGTTGATTTTTACCATTATACTGAAGCTTTTGGGATGCCAAATTTTTCTAGCAATTGCAATAAGATTGTAAATTGCATACTTAATTTTTTTTGTTGCATGTGATGTGATTATATGTGGTAACTGATTAAATAATATGAGCTTAAAATGTTAATTTTGGATTAAAAAAAATTAAATATATATATATATTAATTTAAATGAGATTTAAATTATATATAAATTTTTATATGGTTGATTTTTTCAAGCTGTTGAAAAAACTCAACCTTTATATATAAAATCCATTTTTGGATGAGATGAGTATAAAAATATACTCGCAAAATATATATAGATATATTGACTCCAAAATTAATTTAATTTAAACATTATATAATATGATTATATAATGAGTTCACATTTATTTATGAAACATAAAGTGCATAATAAAGAGGAATAGTGTGCATTTTATTTAATCTAATATCATATCTATGTTTAAAGATCCATAACTATCTAAGTATAGATGTGATTACATTTTATGATCATATGAGATATGGCATGAAAAATACTAATGTACAAATATTAACCTTTAAATTAGATTATGTGATAATTCAAAGATAAATTTACGTTTTTATAGATCCTAGTATATTTTTAATCCGATTAATGTACAAAGTGATACCCTTTAAATTAGGATAAAAGACCAAATAATTTTTCCAAATATAATGAATCTAATAAAGATGTAAGATATTTACATTAAGGTTCTCTATGGGAGCATTAATATTCAAGTTGTTGTATATTAATGATAAGGTCGAATAATGTATTTGACTTGTAGAATTGATGAATATCTAGTGTTGCAAGAATGTCATTTTGTAAAGTTGAATGACACTAAATTGAGTCTATTTGTTTTACTTATGTCATAGGTAGGATTCATCTAATATATTAGACCAAGAATGTCATTTTGTGAAGTTGAGAGTTAGTGTATTAGGAGCCAGTTGAAAAAAATAAATAAATTAGATTTACAATTGTTATAATTGACAAAGAGTTTTCATCTCATTAATATATTAATATTCTAAGAAAACCACTATGAGAAACTGAAGAATATTAATTAAAGTATTATTGAGACTCAATTTACCCACTAGAAGTTCACCTTCTGTTTCCTACTAGGGAAGTGTAGGATGTGCCAAATTAGTTGGAGAAACTATTATGATTATATGTCCAAATCATTTTGGTTAATTGGTTTAACCATTAATATATAATTAAATTGATATATTTTATTCTTTATGCAATTATTTTTTCTCTAATAATACGGCTAAACCATCACAACTCCAATCACTTTTGGACCGTAATAAGCTCACCGAGCCTAATTATATAAACTGGTTAAGGAACCTTAAGCTAGTGCTTCTCTATCATCGCTTGTGGGATGTTGTTAGTAAGCCAAAATTTACAGCGTCTGTCGCCGATGCAAGTAAGGCTGGAAAATAACATTACAAGGATTAGGTTGATAAGAACACCTAAGCAAAATGCTATATACTTTCTTCTATGGAAAATAAGTTGCAAGAGCAATATGAAAAGATAGAAGCTTGTGATGAAATTTTGAGCTAGTGAAGGAAGTTATGGCGAGGCAAGTAGGATTACCCACTTTAGCTATTCCAATAAATTATTCTAAATGAAAATGAAGGAATGCCAGAATATTGGTGAACATGTTGATGAGATGATAAGCTTTATGCATTACTTTGAAGATCTCAATTCTTCATCGATGCAGAGCTTAAGATAGATTGTATCTTAGCATCACTTTCACATTCTTATGGAAGTTCATTTCTAACTTGTATTTGAACAATGTGGAGTGCACATTGCAAGAGATGTAACAAAATTTGGTTAATCACCGAAATACTATAGTTAATCCCTAAAAGAAAGAGATATAAGTATTAGTGGTAACTTCTTTTTCTCACTCAAAGAACAAGAAAAAGAAGAAAAAGGCCACTAAGGGAAAAAGTTCCACTTCATCTTCTTTGTATCCCAAAAAGGGCAAGGGAAAAACTCTAGCTTTGGGCCAACTTAAACCAAAGGTTGATAAAGGAACCTATTTCCACTGTCAAGAGAATGGTCATTGGAAAAGAAATTGTCCAGTTTATCTAAGTAGTTTAGAGAAAACTAAGGGCAAAGAGATTACAAGTCCTTCAGATATTTCTCATCCTTTGAATTTAAATGTTGATTTAAATTATAATCATTCTTTTAACTCATCATATGCTTGGGTCTTAGACACAGGAGCAACTGCTCTTATTTGTTCCTTTGTGTAGGATCTAAGGCATAGGAAGTTGCTATATGATAGGGAGATAAAGCTCACTTTTGGTGATAGAACAAAAGTTATAGCCGAGCAAGTGGGAGATATCTCTATTTTATTAAATCATTATGCAATCTTATTGTCAAATATTTTGTATATTCCTAATGTCTATAAGAACATTATTTTTGTATCTACTTTAACAAACAATAATTATGAATTCTTGTTTTGTAAAGATGTGTGTTATATTTATTTTAATGATAATCTTATTAGCATTGGAACTAAACATCCTGGCTTGTATTATTTATATTTTATAAGTCTGATAAGACAAATAATAAAGAGTTATTATTGAGTAACATAAATTACTATTCTAATCAAACTAAGTATAATGATTCAAGTATGACACGAGTTTGGCACTTAAGACTTTGTCATATTTCTAATGCAATGATCCACAAGTTGGTAGATATGGGAATCCTAAAAGGTTTAGATTCTCAGTCTAATGGTTTTGTTTGAGTCATGTTTGTAAAGAAAAATGACTAGAACTTTATTTGCTGGTCAAATGGTACGTGTTGAGAACCTTCTTGAATTAATACATACTGATATTTGTGGACCATTTAAGAAAATGGCCCAAGGAGGTTATCGATACTTCGTTACTTTCATGGATGATAAGTCTAGATATGGGTATTTATATTTATTGAAATACAAATCTGAAGTCTTTGAAAAGTTCAAAGAATATAAGGCCGAAGTAGAAAATAAATATAAAAGAATATTAGAGCACTTCGATCATATTGAGGTGGTGAATATTCAAGTACTGATTTTAATGATTACCTCAAAGAAAATGGAATTGTCATATAGTTCACCCCACCTAGCACACCTCAACTAAATGGTGTGAATGAAAGGAGAAATCGTACATTGTTAGACATGGTACGAAGTATGATGAGTTATGCTAACTTGCCTATCTCTTTCTAGGGATATGTTTTGGAAACAACATTATACATTCTTAACAGAGTTCTTTCTAAATCTGTAGATACCACTCCATATGAGATATGGACTAGTAAAACTCCTATATTATCTCATTTCAAGATATAGGGTTGTCTTGTCTATATTAAAAGACAAAACATAGATAAATTAGAGGAACGGTCCACTAAATGACGATTTGTTGGATATACTGCTACTGGAAATAATTTGGTATATTATTTTTATATACTTGATGAACAAATTGTTATTGTGAGTAGAGAGAACATCTTTCTTGAAAAGGAGTTTCTCAAAGAATGAGGCAAAGGCAAACACATTGTTTTGCATGAAAAGTCATCTGAAAAACAAATCCAAGTGGCTGAACCAATAGAGATTGATAAGTCAATTAAGCCTAATATGAAAAAGGATATTACATCAGCTCCTAGGAGGTCTGAAAGAGCTTCACGCCTCTTAGATTGTATGGATTTACTGTCGAACATGACCAAGAGTTGTTCATATTTGGCAATAATGATCAACTAGAAGATCTTATCACTTATGAAGAGGCAATTACTAATATTGATGTTCATAAGTGGTAAGAATAAATGCAAGCTAAGATACATTTCATGTACAAGAATCAAGTTTAGGAACTTATAGTCCCACCTGAAGGAATAGTTCTAATAGGTTGTAAATGGTTTTGTAAGAGCAAACTATATTCTAAAGGAAATATTGATACCTATAAAGCTAGGCTTGTAACAAAGGGGTATTGCCAATGGGAAGGGATTGACTATGAAGAGATAGTCTCTTCTATATCTATGCTTAAAAGTATTTGAATACTCTTAGCTATTACAGCACACTATGATTATGAGATATGGTAGATGGATGTCAAAAATGCTTTTCTTAATGGATTTCTTGAAGAAGAAATTTATATGGAACAACTTAAATGATTTGATTCTGAAGATAGTTCTAAAGTGTGCAAGCTTAAGAGATCCATTTATGGTCCTAAGTAAGCTTCAAGGAGCCGGAACAAGCGTTTTAATGAAGCCATAAAGAGTTATGAGTTTATTAAAAATCCTAATGAGGCTTATGTGTACAAGAAAGTTAGTGTGAGCAAAATTGCTTTCTTAGTCTTGTATATTGATGATATTCTAATCATAGGTAATGATGTTGGTTTTTTAACTGATATAAAGGTCTGGTTATCATCCACCTTCTCTATGAAAAACTTGGTAGATGCAGCCTATATTTTTTATATTAAGTTGTATAGAGATAAAGCTAACAGAATGTTAGGGCTATCACTAGCCCTCTATTTGGACAAGATCCTAAAAATATTTGGGATGAAAAATTCTAAAAAAAGATTAATACCTGTGAGGCATAGAGTGCATATTTCTAGGGAGATGAGTCTCAAAACTCCTGAATAAAGAACACGAATGGCTGGCATATCGTATTCTTCAGTCATATGCAATCTAATGTATGCTATATTGTATACTAGACCAGATATAGCCTTTGCTGTTAGCTTGACTAGCAGATATCAGTCTGATATTAGTAAAGAGCATTGGACAGTAGTCAAGGCAATCTTTAAGTACTTGAGAAGGACTAAAAATTTGTTCTTAATTTATGGAAGAAATGATCTGAGTATGGTTGGATACACAGATTTTGATTTTCAATCAGATAATGATAAATTGAAGTCCACGTCAGGGCATGTGTTCACCCTGGATGGTGCAGTAATAGTATGGAAAAGTTCCAAGCAAACCACCATTGTTCATTCTAAAATAGAGGCTAAATATATTGTAGTCTCAAATGTCGCCAAAGAAGTCGTATGGTTGAAGAACTTCCTAATGGATTTAGATGTGGTTCCATTTATTCATAGTCTCATTCCTGTGTATTGCGACACTAATAGGGTAATAACACAGTTTAAGGAACCAAGGTCTCACAAGAACTTCAAACATGTGCTTCAGCGTTATCATTTAATTAGAGAAATAGTTGGACGATGTGATATCTCGATGCAAAGAGTTCCATCAGTTGACAATGTAGCTAATCCATTCACAAAGCATATGACACAAGCACAGTTATACCACCACCTTTAGAAGATAGGTCTTATATACTATAGTAAATGGCACTAGTGTAAGTGGAAGTTTGTTATCGGTGGTATGTATGCCCTGGTGCATCCACTTCTTTTTATATATTAAATTATATATCATAATGGACACGTGAATATTTCACGTTCATAATAAATAAAATATTCAAGTCGTTGATTAAATTATGAATGTAGGAGTTACATTATACTATGAAATATACAACCCATAGTTTATCTACAGAGAATTTAATATCAAGTTGTTGATAATAATTAGATAAATATCTTTGGTAAAAGATAATCTTAAAAATGTTCATAACCGGAAAAGGACAGTGAATTTGACATTCATTAAATCTCTAGGTTATTATATGGTTTATTTTGATGAATAATCTCATTCTCCATGATATAATGATACCTAATGATATCTAGATAAACTAGTGGGTTCTTAAGAGTTAAGAGTATCAAACAATGATATCTGGTAATAACTGCACAGGTAGTACTCGACATCAACAGTTATTATCTTGGTCATAATATATGAGTCTTTTATGACTTAAAGTCTTTTGACTTGAGGTGTCAAGATTGTCATTTCATGAGTGGCTATGGTGGTGCTCTTGCCCTGTATTGGACTATTAATGCTTATTAATCCGGCTCGTAGTCACTACAGTTAATCATGTAGTGACACATGAGATTACCAATAGTAGGACTCATTACCCTGCAGCACCAAGGCAAGATCCTAATGAAGTTGATATTTTGGTTCGAATAAAATAAATTTTTGGCCAGGAAAAATAGGACCTATTTAATATAAAATCGATATTATTAGTTAGACTAATAATGATAAATCTTATTTTAATCAGAGTGCAAACTACCACTCATTAGTATATTGACCAATAAAGTTTGACGTACTATGACCCTAATCAATATTAGGATCATAACGAGATGACTTAATATTATGATTTAGAGGTCAAACTAATATTCAATATTTTCTTGGTAATTAAAAAGAGAATTTCAGTATAATATTTAATGTGTCTGGGTATACGAGGAATTCAGAAATGATATCCGACATAATATTAATGAGTTAATATTATATTTTCACTCCGATATAATTATTGACTTTATAAGTCACACCAAAATTAAATTATTTCTCTAGTTAATATTTATGATGTGGGGATTATTTTAATTGAGAATTAATTTAGAAATGATCGCTTATATTATTTGAGTTAAAATTAATATTGATTAATTTTAACTGTTTCTCCTATATATAATTTTAATTAAAGTATTAATTAAAATTATTTTAATTTAATTAAGTTTTTAATTAAATTAACCATAATGGTATATTAAAGTATTTACTATGATTAATGTGGCATTGCTTCTTTCACCATTCTTCTTCATTTTTTTTTAGCACATTGCATTAAGCCACTAATTCTTTTTTAATACCATGCATGAATTGTTCCACCTTGCATTAATCATTAATACCTTGCCACCTTGCCTTAAAATGCTTGCCATCTTGCTAGTTTATTTGTTTGAGGACATGATTCGGCCATGTAACTCATCGCGCTGCATCGAAAACATACACCACTAGCATAAAGACAAGGTCTTTGATGTGGCATGCCACACTGCTAACAAGCACTCGAGCTAGAATTAGCAC
This sequence comes from Balakata baccata, assembly GCA_949630135.1. Classification (NCBI taxonomy): domain Eukaryota; kingdom Viridiplantae; phylum Streptophyta; class Magnoliopsida; order Malpighiales; family Euphorbiaceae; genus Balakata; species Balakata baccata. The sequence goes on from CATIWF010160741.1 coordinate 23,893, forward strand.
TGCTATGATCAGAACTCTGTCCATTGCGACTAAATCCCTGACCTGGTCTAAATCCTATATTACCTCTATGACGCCTACCCTTCTTATGACCATGAGGTCCTCTTTGTCTAAACTGATGATATGTACTCTCAGAATAATCTCCGCTGCTAAAAAAAATCTTGCAGGCTAAGTACTAGATTGTCCCTTTGTATTATTCTTCTTTTTCTTGCCCTTATCAGAAATAATATCATGTTTCCTCAAATTTACTTCCATCTACCTAGCTAGATCACAAACTTCCAAAAACCTACTATTCCTAGACTGAACCAAAGAAACAAACTCAGTACCAAGACCTGAAATATACCTACTGGTCTTCAATTCCTCAGTACTAACTGAAATATACCTACTAGTCTTCAATTCCTCAGTACCAACTGCATATGGAGCATACCTGTTGAGTTGTATAAACTGTCTGGTATACTCTGCCACTAACATATCACACCCTATATTACTCTCTGAGACTAAAAGAAATGAAGTAATCCTAAAATCTTGTCCTGAACTGTCTCCAGGTCATATCATCTCAAAAAGGTCATACATAGTCCCTGTACCACTGTGATGCAATACCAGCCATGGAGAATCCAGCCATTTCAATAGATCGCCTATCCGAACATCTCAAATCATTGGCCCTCTTCTCAACCTCATCAAGCAAATCTATGGGATCTCCTGTAATCCCATCAAAATCGACAGGTATGAGTTTAGTGTACTCAGATATTGGGACATCATCCCTAACAACAGATCCTGATCTACTAGCTCTGGGCAGAAAAGCTTATACAGTCGATTATTGGTGCACTAGGAGCTGCTTTATAGCTCTCTGGACTCTTTCTATACTAGCCTGCATGCCAACCATACCTGCAATAAAATCATCAGCTGATACTCTTCTAGCATCGGGTATCTCATAAAGTTCACCCTGAGTTTGTCGATAGTAGCTCGAGGCTTACCTCGCCTGCCGGTGCTCTGTACTGGAGCTGTAGTTGTGTGAGGAGCGAAAACTTCATCTTGTGCCTCATCAGCTGATGCTACTATCGATATAGTCCTTGGCATACTGAAAATAAACATATAGATATTAGAGAGATAATAGACTCTCTATCGATTTACGCTGAAACTAAAGTAAAAAATGATATGCAAAGACGAACTCGATCCTAACTCCGCAGTACAAGAAGCTAACAACCTAGGCCATAGGAAAAATAAACCTATAGCTCTGATACCAACTTTGTCACGACCCAAATCGAGGACCGTGACCGGCGCTAAGAAATGGGTAGGTTTAAGGCCACCAAAATCCGTAGCAAGTCTAAACATAAACATACCTCGTATCTCAACCATGGATTAATATAATATCAACCTATTATCCTATCATCTCATCAATATCATAATTCATCATATAATCTAACATTCTTATATAAGGTACTACAGAGATCTAGAATATTTAATACAATAAGATAAATAATTTAAAAAAATATTACATCAAGCCCTCGCAGAGTGAACAAGATGCGGAGCAGTCTAAAACAATCTAAAGAAGATATCTACTACCTGAGAAAAATAAATGAGAGAAGTCAGCCTCCATTGAGTAAATCAATATCATATAACTTTATAACACACAGTCACACAATATTATACTAATACCATATATACATGCAACGAGTTCATGCATCATATGAAATCAATCATCAAACAATTACGTGAGTAACTCAATCAGAACTATAAACCTCAATTCTAATAGCCAATGGCTCTCTTAATTCCAAAGGACTGGCGCCCTGAGAGCAAACTCAACTAGGATTCTTCTCTCCAGTCGATCACTTATTCAAATGATGCTGGCGCCCTGAGAGACGAACTCAACTAGGGTTATCACTCTCAGCATCCATATACAAATCATATCATAATATATTTCATTCCCTGAGAGACGAACTCGACCAAAGTATATTATCAATCCATCCAGAATCATAAAATCATCACCGATATACACATGGTCTTGATGTAACCTATCAGGTGGTACATTCTGTTGTAGTTCTCATCCCAACAATCATATCACAATATCATATCATAGCCTCACTCAATCATATCTCCAACAAATCACATTCAAGCATATAATAATAATAATAATAATAATAATAATAATAATAATAACAATAATAATAATAATAATAATAATAATATATTATTATTATTATCATTATTATTATTATTATTTATTATTAATTAGCATGCCAAAGAAAATGTAGAGGAGAGGGGTAGCATGTTATAAAATCATATGATATTAACTCATAAATCTGTAGATTTCCTCAATTGGTTGCTTTCACGACTCTGGAGCAGCTAGTGGAACCTTTAGAGAATCTATAAAAATAGAAGGAATATTAATATAATATCAAGAATAAATCATAAGTCATGACTCTTCTAAGATTTCCCTATAGAAACCTTTATTCAACCTTTTAACGTAATTTCTACTAAAAATTCGGCAACATCTCCTTTAAAAACTAGAAAACCCCTCACTTACGGGTCATAATTATATAAAATATATTATAATCATCTCAACACAGTCAATTACAATCCGGGTCTCTAAATTATTATATACCCAATCAACATACATAATCAACTCAATAATCCATAATTTATCCATAATGCAACTTTATTAATAACTACCTCATAATTCTATTATGATGTCTAAATATGTTCTCCAATAATTTCCATAATCATGCAATTCATCAAATTACTCAATAAAATAAATTTATCATATGAATTAAATAATATACTTAAATTTCACAAATAAAATCATATCTCACTATCTAAAAATAGCACGAAGGTATGGTTGGTACCAGATGACTCGATTTAACGAGCTGGATGTTCTACCCAAAAAATGTCTGGTCAATGGTTGCCGGACTCCGGTGACTGGAAAATTTCGGACGATGACGAAATGAAGATCGAAGGGTACCAATAGCTTCCTTAGGATATAGGGAGTCCAAAACTACAATTCTTGTGTCTTGGAAGTAACCGAAAATGCCTAGATCTATAAAATTTACGGTGGCTCCAGCGAGAAAATCTGAAAACCGATCAAGCCTCAAACGACAAAGCCCAGAGCTCTAAAGGTCCAATCTAAGGTTTTTGGACCTCCTGAACTCATTTTCGATGTCAAAATGGTGAAAAGAGGTCGAAAAAGTGGAGAATCAGTAGGGGAAGCTGGGCGCCCAAACTTTGTGCTGCCATTTTACGCAATTTCAGCCCAATTTTAGAAAAACAAGGTCACCAACATGTTTAGAGGTCCAAAACTACTTGTATCTTAAATTTTGCATCGATCGGAGGTCGTTTGAGTGGTGATAAAAAATGGAGATGGTTGTAGGAGGAAGAGAGAAAACGATAAGAAAAAGAAAAGAGAGAGATAGCTGATAGGGAGAGAAAGCTGACACCCTTATATACCCAGTGGCATTTTCATAATTTTCTAATCAACTCTTAAGTTTTACGAAATTTTACCTACGAAAATAATTAAATCATGTATTATAAAAATTAATGGTATTATATAGACATAAAAAAAATATAATACACTAGTATAGAAAATGGCCTTTTATGGCTATTATTTTGGACTTTTGTGATAGTTATAGGAATACCACAGATGAAAGAGTGGCAAATATTAACTTGACTTTTTGCTGCTGTTAGCGACAACAGCAAAAAGTTAGATCAAATGTGACTTTTTCTATAAACATGTCGCATTTGATTAACCAATTTCGACAGGCTTTGTGAAGCCTATCACATTAGGTATTAACCAAATGTGACATGTTTCCAGAAAAAGAGTCACATTTGATATACCAATTACGATAGGCTTATAAAAGTGTCACATTTTATTTGACTTTGCAGCATAAAGCTAAACTAAATGTGATAGGATTTTTATAAAACAGCAACAAAAAAGTTTTTTTTTTAATTTTCAGATTTATATATGCTTCCTATAATTATAATTTACTAGCAGAAACCAATAATATTTATAAGCCACTAGGCTTTTCCCATATCAAAAACCTTAAATATTTACATGCATTCTATAATTACAATGCACAGGCCACAATAGGCTTTTTGCAATATTATTCAAAATATTAAGTTCTAAAGCCACAAAATTCATAAGACCTCAATATGATCCAAATTTCAAAAACAATTCATAAATACTCAATTAATATTCTTACACAATCTAAGAGATTACAAATTTATATACAATCACTTAAAAAGAAATTTGACTATATTTGTCGAATTTCATCTATGTTGTCTTGCCTATATGATTTGCCTTTAAAAACCTACAAATAAATTAAACACAAATAGAAAAACATAGAATTAAATAGTTAGTTATGATACTTTAACTAAATTAAATTGCAAAGCTAATATTAGAAATAATATGCCTTATGCAATGTAATCTTCATGCTATGCTGAATCAAGATTTGATACATGTACATCATTATGTAGTATCCATATTCAGTATTTCCTTTTTTGTTTTGGGCACTTAGGAAAAACAAAGTATTATTTAGTTAAATTGTAAAAAAAAAAAAAAGAAATTGAACATATACTAGAAATAGAAATAATGAAATACCTATCGTAATGAGATTCCAACTTAGCATTTGGTTAAACATTTCCTACCTTGTACACGATACAATCTATATACTATGAAAAATAATTTTGTATAAAAGCATGTACTAAATATACTGAAAATTGAATAAAAGAAAATATTAAGCTATTAGTTATAATATACTTATAAGTTAATGGGTTTTTTCACACCTATAACTTTATCGGCTTTACCAAGAGGATCCATGAAAAATACCTCAGACTGTTCACAACAGAAGACGATCAACCTCTAGTGTGCACTATAAATTACATATATATTTAAATTCATAAGAATGTAAGAATAAAAAGTTAAGCAAAAATATATGTATGTAAATGTTATCTTACTTTTCAATGTAAGGGACCTTCTGTGCTAACATGGCATCTACCAAATAAGTCTACACCTTCTGAGTCTAATCGGTATTTATCAAACTTAGCATATACGGACAAAGGAAACCGATGGATGCAGACGATTGAACACATAATTTATGAAGGTACCTGCACGCACAAATCATAAAAGCGACCTAAGTCAATACTACATTCGAATATAGCAGTTCGATCTTACTAATGATAAAAATATATAGTATTATCTTACATCATAAATATGTTAATGACTAAGATATCGAGCAAATCCATAAAGAAGAGTTGAGTGATATCTTCTAGACCTATCACTATATCATGTATCTAGCTCCAAGTCTGGCAACAAAGTTATGCATGTGGAGCATATGACCAATCAAACTTGCCAAAATTTGCTTACTATGATTCTTTCGATAATCGGCTACTGTCTATATTCGTTGATGCCTTCTTTAATGATTGAAATTTCTTATCCTACTAATTAATAATATATTGTAATATTACTATTAATAATAAATGAAAATGAAGAGGTAGTATTAATAGTATTTGTATCGTTAAATTAAATGATATAAAGAGTTGTTACCTTTCCAAAGCTCACAAGATCTTGTGGCCATGCAACAAAACTCCCATATGTCAGCCCAATTGTTTGAACTACATTTGCAGGAACAGGAAGTTGATCTTATTCGTACTCAGGATATGAGAAGTCCATAGACATTTTCACATGACTAGGCTCTAATGGTCTGTTATGAAGCAAAGTACTAGCTGGGGATGGATGAGCCATACCCCTCTCTACAATTGCCTTATCACTATTATGTTCAATAAAAAGCCAACACGGTGTATCTGTTTGTAAAATCATCAAAACCCAACATTAATAACTCACACTATTACTCTCTAAATGTAATTGTAAGTGTGAGTGTCGGTAAAAATGTAAGTGTTAATAGTGATAATTATAGCAAAACTTTAACATGTATTTCTACTATTGGATAAAGTGGGGTAGCAGAGTGGCAGCTATTCGGCTTAGGCGACCATAAGAATGACCTACCTCAAGCTCTATCTCAGGGACAAATTGAGAGGACTTGCTTGTGCCCTGCTGCAGCATGCTTTGAAGTTGAGATATTTAGTGTTGTAACATTGCTTGTTGAGACTGGAATATTTCTTGCTAAGCTTCAAATTTAGCTTTAAATTGTTTCTCATGTCAGCCTTGATTTCATCTACTGAGACAAAGGAAATTATTTCTTAGAGCCTTGTTTACAAAAAAATGTCTTAATGGTCGCCACACTACTAACAACTCTAATATAGCCTGAATGTTTGGGTCTGCCAAGCGCATGGGTCAATATGTTATCATGCCTATCTGGAGTGATACTTCCTCTCTTAACACCTCTTGTTCACCAATTATAAAAATCAAAAACCAATCTCAAATAGATCAAAGTGTTTGAATTTAAGTTTACTTAGCAAGTTATACATACCATTTTCTGTGCCACCTTTCTAGTCTCTTCGACTGGAATTGTATAATTTCCTAGCTCGGTCTTTTTTGTTTTGGCTCTAAGCCAGATGAGACTATTATCATATGTTGAGCTGACATCAGAGACCATTGAGGATGATGAAGAGAAAGAAGTAATAGAATCCTCAACTATCCACTGGGGCCTTTTGCTAGAGTAGCTAGAGCGACCCAAGTAATATGGATGCTTACTCTCTTGGCTGCCTTTGACTTATTTTTGTGTCCTATTTGCTGCTAACAAAAACATAAATAACAAATAAAAGTTAGTAATATTAGATTTGAATAAAAATATAAATAAGGAAGTACCGTGAAATCAAATAAACTATAGCTTTAAAGCTTGAATGAAAAAAATTAGTACCTTATATTCTTCTCCTTGATGTGACAACTGAAACTCTTCCCAATCCTCAGCAATGACATACTTATATACCTCCATTGCTGTTTTCTTCTCAAGATTAATTACTTTGTACTTTTTATACTACCGGTGTATGAAGTTCCTCCATCGTCTTCCTATATTTTTCAATACATAATTTTTCTTCTTTATAGTATCCTCAATATTGAATCGTATCTGAAAAAAAAAATTCAAGATCCATTAGTTTCAATAAAAAAAATAATCATTTATATCATATCAACAATTTAAAAGGAGACTAACTTTGATATCTTCTCAAATCATATCCTTAAGACCCTTATCCACATGATTCCAAGTTTTTATTGTTATCTTTGCATGTGTCCATGCTACCATTCCAACACAAGATCTGGATATCGGGGCATTCTCACCAATTGGGTTTCCCTGATCATCAAACACTATAGTCTTGTGCTCATTTCCTGTCTTCTGCAATTTCTTACATTTTTCTGCTCTCTTAGTCTTCTTACTATGTTCTTTTGGGACTTCTGTCTCTTCAGACATTATTTACTGCAACATAAGCATAGTAAAGAAACATTTTAGTATAATCCATTATAAAATCATATCATTTGAATGAGAAATAAGAAGAATAGTATTTAAAAAACAATAACAAATAATAGGTAATATCTTTGTAAACCATATTAATCATAATACAGATTTAAGAAACATATCACACACATGTTTGTACATTATCGATTTTCGATCCATAAACCTTTAATATAATTAGCACGCATGTAAATTGTATCTAAAATATCTTCACCAATATGGGTACAACAATAGAAAATGGGGGAATCTCATGAAACTGATCATACTTTTCCTCATCAACTATATTATCAATACCAACAATACGTCTCTTATCTTGAATAATAATAGACCAATTACTATCACCCAGATCAATAATATAAAATACTTGTGTAACACCCTCTCATATAATTAAGATTAACCCAACTATATAAGCAAATGTTATAGATTTTCCGTTATTGAAAACTTGTGAAAATTTAAAACTTTTTCTTTTCCTTATATTATTATCTCTTAACATCCTTTCATACAAATAATTTCCATGTTACCATTTTAACATATTAGTCCATATCTTATATCATGCATAAAACTATCATT